>JAQZBX010007450.1:0-50509 GCA_029593785.1 Cabassous unicinctus
ATTAACAAAAGTTTAGAAATGAAAAAGTAGTCCAAATCTTGGTCAGATACTTGGTAGGGGGAGGGACTTTATTAAGGAAAAAACCATGAAATGTAGGTAGAGTCAAGATCCTGGAGGTCCCACAGGGTCAGATCAAGGGCTAGGTCAGTTCAGCAGTCACCCTGTCTGAGCTGCATGCAGGAGCCATTGCAACATCCAGACCGGAACAAGCTACGCTGACGAAGGATGAGGGCAGCGTAGCAGGGAACAGAGGGATGAGATGCTGGATGTAGGAGAGGGAAAATTTTTAGAGCACACAGAGAAAGCATGTCTAGATGGTGATCACAGAGGAAGCAAGTCTAGGTGGTGATCACAGAGGAAGCATGTCTAGATGGTGATCACAGAGGAAACATATCTAGATGGTGATAACAGAGGAAGCATGTCTAGATGGTGAATAGAGGACTGTTTCTGGAGTAGGGATTAGAGGTATTGAAGTCTCCTTTCCATCAAAACGTTTGGCAGCAGGTTAAGCATCAAAATCCATCTCTCCAAGGTAGCCTGAGTCTTGTGCTTGGTGAGAACTGAAATTGAGGGGAAGAGTTACAAATCCTAAAAACTCTTTTGGCCCTTGCAGTGATACGAACTTTGGAGAGAAAAGTACTACCCACAGGCATGAAATTATCAGAGTATGAAAAGGAACCTTGCAGGTTGACCTCACTCTGGCCATGGGGCATCATGGTGATGAATTTAGAGTCGTTTCTCTTTCATTCAAACACGTATCCATATATGGTTTTAAGCTTCACAGTGGAACATCTTCATGCTCAGGCCATGGCAGATCAATGTTTCCATTTCCTAAAACTTTTATTAGCATCATTTGAGATATTGTTTTGCTTAGAGGCAAGGATATGGACAAACATATTTCAAATACTCTTCCAAAGTGATCATACGGATCACCTTATTTTTTTGATATAAGAATCTAAGTCAAATGTTCAGATACTTCTAAATATTCTGACATTTATTATTTCAGAGTCCAGATGTTTATATACTTGGAAAATGATACAAATATTTAGTGTTATGATGACAGGCTCAGAACTAGGCTACAGTTTGATTCTTTAAAACTGGAAGAAAGTCTGATTTTGGCTATTCCCCCTAAATTCATTCTTGTGATTCCTGTCATTCCTATGCAATACCATTCCAAAACAATACAATATTCTCTCTCCCTCTCTCTCTCTCTCTCTCTCTTTCTCTCTCTCTCTCCTCTATCCAGGTCTTCATCTGACTGCCAGCAAACCTGTGAAAACACCTCCATTCCCTGTGAACACTGATTTGAAAGGGGAAGGCGAGCTGAAGGGCCCAGCCTTGGGTCAAAGCATAAAATCAATAAGCCCTTTCTCACAAAATAAGAAGACGTGAAAGGAGTGGGGAAACAAATGCAGAGGAAAGGGAGAAGGAAAGAGACAAGGAGAGAAAAAGGAGAGGGATTCAGGATCGGCTCACTCTGCTCTCACTGACATGCTGCCCAGCCATAGGGAAGCACATTAAAGTGCCGGCTGTTTGTGTGCATAAAGAAATGTGTGTACATCACAGTAGTAATTAAAGCCTCTCAGTCAGATGCTATAGAGAGATTAGTTGTCACATTGTGTTAAAGGAATCCTCACCTTACTCCCTAGAAGGGGACAGGCTGCCTGCCGTCCTGTCATCTGTTCCTATGCTAGAGCGATTCTCAGCCGAGATGCCTCACTGGCAGATTCTGTGCAGCAAGCTCTTTGCTACTAGGACCGTTCTGTCTGCTAAATAAGAGAAAATACGGTCATATGCACGAGCCCAGAGACTCCAACCCTACACCCCAATAACCACCTAGATTTGCTTCAACTAAGACTAGAAATACTGCTTAGAAACTCATTTTCCTGTCTTGCTATTCAGGGAGGGGAGTGAGAAAGAAGAGGCTACCAGGAAGGATGGACAATGAGGCAATAAGAGAGAGGCGGAAAGAAACTTGGCCTGGGACTAAGGAGTTAAAGCTTCTGGTCCTCAGCTTTTCCAGCAGTGTGAAACTGTGGGTGAGTCCCTTAACTTCTGAATCTATCACCTGAGGAGACCTCCTGGTTCTAAACCAGCTGCATTTTTTACTGTTTTAACCAATCAGAATATATTATGGAATCAATACATTAAATGAAGGGCAGTGAAGTCTTTGGAGAGTTTTTCATTACCAAATAACTTGTTGGTTCATACAATCTGCCAGCCCAGTGAAAAAGAAAACCCAGCCAAACCAGCTTTTTTACTGGTGACTGCTATTTTGATTGAGTTGATAGGCCAAATAGTTGGTCACTAACCAAAAGGATTCACACAGACTGCCTGAGAAGTCCTTGGACACTTGTTCTCAAATCACTCACAGACTCTGCCTGGAATCGTTTATTTTTTAGTTCATTGGAAACAAATTCTCCCTTCTATTGTATTTATGCCATGCCTTGACCTCAAAGATATTAGAGGCAAAAAATGTGTCTGGTACACCATCAAGAAAGTAAACAGACAATCCTGACAAAGGATTTATATCCAGAATATTTAAAGAACTCTTACAACTCAATAATAAAGAGACAAATAACCCGATTAAAATAATGACAAAGGATCTAAATAGACATTTATCCAAAGAAGATAGACAAATGGTAAATAAGCACATGAGAAGGTGTTCAACATCATGAGCCATCATGGAAATGCAAATCAAAACCACAATGAGATACTACTTCACACCCACTAGGATGGCTGTAATCAAAAAGATAGACAACAACAAGCATTGACAAGGGTGTGGAGAAATTGAAATCCTTATACATTGCTAGTAAGAATGGAAAGTTTGGCAATTCCTTAAAAGGAAAAACAGTGACAATATGACCCAGCAATTCCACTCCTAGGTATATACCTAAGAGAATTGAAAACATGTCTGCACAAAAACTTGTACAAAAATGTTCATAGCACCATTATTCGTAATAGCCAAAAAAGTAGAAACAACCCAAATGTCCATTAACTGATGAATGGATAAGTAAATATGGTAGATCCACAAAATTGAATATTATTTAGTAATTAAAAAGAAAGAAGTACTGATACACACTACAATATGGATGAACCTTAAAACATGCTAAGTGAAAGGAGTCAGTCACAAAAGGCCACATATTGTATAATTCCAATTATATGAAATTGTTCAGAATAGATAATCTATAGAGACAGAGGGTAAATTAATGTCTGCCTGTGGCTGGGGTTGTGGACTAGGTAGAATGGGGTGTTACTGTTAATAAGTTTAGGTTTTGTTGTTTGTTGTTGTTGTTTTTTTAGGAGGTGTGATGGTAGACACATGTGTCAACTTGGCCAGGTAATGGTGCCCCATTGTTGGGTCTAGCAAGTACTGGCCTATCTGTACTGTGAGGACATTTCTTGGATTTAAATCATCAGTGAGTTGACTGCGCGCATGGCTGATTACATCTACAATCAACTGGGGAGATTGCCTTCAGCAATGAGTGATGTCTCATCCAATCAGTTGAAGGCCTTAAAAGGAGAAGTGATTTCAGCATTCTGAGAGAGAATTCCCATCTCTATGTCAGACAGACAGCGTCTCCTGGAGAGCTCATTGAGAACCCTCATTGGAGTTCCTGGCTTGCAACCTGCCCTAAAGAATTTGGACTTGTGTATCACCATGGTTACATAAGACAATTTTATAAAATCTCATAATATTTACAGATATCTCTAGTTGGTTTTATTTCCCTAGAGAATCCTGACTAATACAGGGGAGATGAAATGTTCTAAAATTTATTATGATGATGGTTGCACAATTCTGTGAATAGACTAAAAACCATTAAATTATACACTTTACATAGGTGAATTGTTTAAAATGTGAATTTTATTCAACAAAGCTGCTATTTAAAAGGAAAGAAAGAAACTTGTTTTTGTCATCTTCCCCTCTCTCAGGGCCTAAATCAGTTCCTTGCCCTCCAAAAATGTTAGCTGATACAAATTGAATTGCTGCTGCTGACCATGATAGTGAAGATTTTGCTTCCATTAAATTCAAATTTTTCTTTCAGGAAGCATTTGAATCTGGCTACACCTTATAGAAAAATGAAAAGGCCACTTGAATTATTGAGATATCAGGTTGCATGACACTAAAAGTTTCCATTCGTGTGGTCCAATACAAATGGAAGATGGGCAATAGTGGTGATGCAGCCTTCCCTGGTGCATCTATTTCATGATGGGAAGGTTGATTCTGGTACCATGGAATAATCAAGACTAGTTTTATTTTTTCCTTAACAGTCCCACTCCTGACTCATTACCTATAAAACTATGAGCTGCCCACAGTCACAGTACATCCTAAGATGTGCATGTTCAGAAACTACATCCCATCAGCTGACCTAGAGTTGATTAGACTCCGTAGCAATAAATTACTGTAGGATACTTCCAGTTGTCCCAAAACATCCTCTCTCCCCTTCTTCCACAGGAATCAAGTTTTAGGTGGCTACCTAGCAGCTATGTGGCTCTATGATTAAGGTTGGCCAATGGAATGTGAGTAGAAGTAATGTATGCCACTCTGGATACCCTTAAAAGGATTGGGCATATGATTATTCTGCCCATTGGCTGGGAACGGCAAGTACTGGAGCATCTACCTTGACCCTCTGTCCTGATCCACCCAATTACCACTGGGTTGTTACATGAGAGAAAAATTAATTTCTAATGTAATTTAAGCCACTGTGTTTTAGGGCTCCTTCATAATAGCAACTTGGCTTGTACCTTACCTAAAATAATTAGATTGCCAAGTATGTGCAAGATTGATGAATAAACAAAACGCTAATTTGTCATTCCCACTGCCTACTATACTTTTCCCTAAACAGGAATATTTAAAGAGCATCCTCTTCCTACTCGGGATCAAAGACCATTGGAAACAGAATTAGGTATTATTAAGCTATCAAATATTATTAAAACTGTTATGAGAGATTATTAAGATTGGTAGTTGGTTGGCCAAGCTAAAATAAGTTGGTAAAAGTGGAGAATCATTAAAGAGTGATACAAACATAATAAATGTTTATTTTTAATATGTGTGGGCAAATTCCTGGAAGTCCCCTTGAAAGAAATAGAGTGGGTTCTTCATTCTGCTCTGGATGATCGGAGCTCTGGGAGCCACGCTGGACCGTGAGGATGACTGTGACTTTCCAGGGATAGTGGAGGAGAACCAGAGGGAGCCTGGAACCTTGGCAACTTGATGGCACTCTCATGTGATTCGTGGACTGCCTGCTTCCAGACTTCTGTTACATGAAAGATGTCATGGGTGTCAGTCTGTGAGTTTTATGGAAGGGATGAAGAGTATTGGTCAATCCAGCAAATTGTTTACATTTTAAATAATTGAGAGCATTTGCAGAGTTATCCGATTCTGAGATGCACACAGGTTCAGAACAAAGCTGATTAAACATTTCATTCAAGTTACAGAAAGGCTTAATGAATGACTCTCTCTCACAGTAAAGCACATGTCTCATAACCAGAATTCTTGGTGACCACTGGATATATTATATATTCTCCCTAGTGGTACTGAAAACTGCTGACAAAATTTTAATCACCAATTCTGATTTTTAAAGTCACCATGAGCCCAATGTATAATGCGAGTCAAGATACGATAAAACTGAATGGTTTGCAATTTAATTGATCTTATCCACAAATAATTCTGGAGACACCTCAAATGTGCTGGCTCCATCCATCACCTTGGCCTCATTAACCAAGGCCAATAATTAGCTGAACTAGAATTACTTCAAGAGAATGTGCCACAGTTGGGGGACGTTGGAATTGTTCTGCATGATTAGTGATAGATGCAGGCCATTATACATTTTGTCAAAACCTATAGAATTGTGCAGTGCAAAGTATAAATCCTAATGTAAACTATAGACCATGGCTAATAGCAATGCTTCAATATTTGTTCATCAATTGTAACAAATGTACCACACTAATGAAAGATGTTATCAATAGGGGAAAATGTGAGAGGAGGAAAGGGTGGAATATATGGGAATCCCCCTATATTTTTGTTGTTAACTTTTATGTAATCTAAAACTTCTTTAAAAATAAAGAAAAGAAAAGAAAAAAAAGAGAACGTGCCACCAACTATGTCTGATTACAGACAAGGCCAAGGTGGAGTTTGTATTACTCACAAAGGATCCAAGTCTAAAGGGATTTGATGTTCTTTTATCACACTCTTCCATTACTTCTTGTATTAATCAGCCAAAGGGGTGCTGATGCAAAGTACAAGAAATCTGTTGGCTTTTATAAAAGGTATTTATTTGGGGTAAAAGCTTACAGTTACAAGGCCCTAAAGAGTCCAACTCAAGGTGGATTTCTCACCCAAAGTCATTTGGTGGGCGATGTCCATGAGGGTCCACCCTTCCTCTTTCCTCTTGAGGCTCTGTGGGCCCAGCTTTTTCCAGTCTCAGCTGTAGGCTGGCATAGGACTCAGCTGCTCTATTCTCTTCAGCTGCGAATGGCTCGTCTCTCTTCCTGGGGCTGCAATATCAAAGTTTTCTCCTCTTCTGTGTCTGTGGAATTCTCTCTCTTTCTCTGTGTATCTTCTCTATGTTCTCCTTGAGTAAGTGTCCATTTATATAGCCCACCAAGGGAGCGGAGACTCAACCCTGACCATGCCCTAATGATGTAGTCGAATCAAAGCCCTAATCTTCACATAATCAAGTAAACGTAAAACCTTTGAATTTAATACAATCAAAGGATATCATGCCCAGAGGAACAGACCAGTTTACAAACATAATCTATATCTCTTTTTGGAATTCATAAATAATATCAAACTGCCACACCTCTTCAGGAAAATTCTACCTGAGTTATTCTGAGACATGGTATAGAATCACTTTGAAAGCCCTGCCAGGAAGGGCCACAAAATTATTAAATAGCTAAATGAGTGCTTGCTCGGTATTATTCTTAAAAGTGATTTAAAATAAGAAATGAAGCTGTGCCATGAGGGCCTCTGATTTACTGAACTAGGTGCAGGGTGTGGCATGACAGCTAGCTGACCATCAGAGCTCTGTGTTCCCCTTCCATGGTCTGGAGTTGTTGCTGGAAAGTGGCTGCCCAGCCAGGACTGCATACCCCAGGCCTGTGCATCTGAGTGGCCAGTTGAGGCCCATGCAACGTGAGTGTAAGTGGTACGTGTTACTTCTAGGCCAAGACTGTTCGTAGCCAGTGTGCCTTCTTCATGTTCTCTTTCCTTCCATGCTGACTTTGGACACTGTTGAAGATGATGGTATCACAAGATAGTGGAAGCCTGGATGCCACTTGCTGGAAAGCCTCCCAGGAGAAACACCCAAACCAGAAATACCACATAGTTTTGTGTGAACAAGAAAAAAAAAAATCTTTAATTTTGTTAAGCTGCTGGGTTTGGGGATTGTTTTGCTATAGTGGTTAACCTACTCTGACTAATACTGGGTACACAAGATTGGGATTATAAATTTCTCGTTTATTATAAGAGACTGAGCCCATTATTATGGTCTGATTCCATTGCTATATAGCTTTATTAGAAACTTTTGGAGTTTTTGAGAATCTCTCCCTGGGAAATATTTAAAAAAACCTTTGCACAACAAATTCTCACCAAAGACTAGGAAAAATTCCAAATTCAGTGCA
Organism: Cabassous unicinctus; assembly: GCA_029593785.1. NCBI lineage: Eukaryota > Metazoa > Chordata > Mammalia > Cingulata > Chlamyphoridae > Cabassous > Cabassous unicinctus. Next base: position 7,624 of record JAQZBX010007450.1, read on the forward strand.
TTTTGATGAACGTTTTGTACATATATTTGCAAATTAGATTCTCTTATAGACAGTTGCCAGTTTACTGAATGGAATGTCGGAATAGATAGCAAGTAAGACCACTGAGTGGGTGAACATTTAAAATAGGATATTCTACAAGGTCTGGACAATTTAGTACTATTAGTGTGAACTATCCATTTAGTTCCACCCCTCAATGCCCTTCAGGCCATCAGGCATGTCTGATTTGTGAAAAGCTGCATCACCAAGCTGCATCACCAGGTGACATGGCACACAGAGCCGGAAGCAACGGAAATTCACCCATCAAGGAATGCCACGGTGGGGACGGGGAATTGGTTCTTGAGAATGCAGATCCATGACCTGACGATCTAGCTGTGTGCTTTCCGACCTGCTTTAGCTTACTCTAGATTCACAAACTAGAAGATAAGAATAGCACATATAGATAACAGAAATAAACGTTTTATAAAACAACAGTTATTGCTGTTTTCTACCTGATTTGCTTTTATAAAATGCTGGTTGCAAGCCGATAAACTGTTTTCATGAACCACTAATGAATTAGGATGGTCAGTTTGAAAACTCTCCTATCAAGCTTGCATGGCCCCTTCCCTTTAAAGTGCTTGTTTTCTTTATGCATTCTCCCCTTAAATAAACCCTGCACTTAAGAAAGGACAGGGCTTCAGAGATTTCCATCACATTGAGAATTTTAGTTAAATCCTTGCTTTCACAAGGATTATTTGAATTTTTTGCCTTAGAACTGAAAGAAATCTCAGATCCCTTTCTCTTTTAACAGATCAGCTCAAAAAGTTCAGCTCTTGGTACAGCTGGTTACTGAGGTGCGGGACCAGAACCCAGGTCTCTCGGTATGGAGTCGTTTCCAAGTATTATCCTCCCACTTCTCTAAATGAAGGACTGACTGTGTCTGCTCCTAATTAATTTCAAGATTAACGAGGATGTGAAGAAAGAGTTTTGCAGAGGCAGGGTATTGGGTACGTGGAATTGCACTTTTAGGTCGTTTCTTGCATCTAGGCCACGCTGCACGCAAGCGTGGAATGGCTGGGTGTGATGGCTGGCCAGTTCCACCCAGATGCTCACGGCCTTCTGATTTTAGAGGCTACATCTTAGCTCAGCAGGTGGCGCTGTTGGACATCAGTTGTCTCTGAAGCCGCTCCTGGAATTAAGAGAACTGTTAACCTAAGTAAGACCCAGCTGGTGTGGAAGGTAGGCCAGGGCAGGGAGAGGCAAGCGCTGCTCGGCGACCCCGCACTCCGGCCACAGAAGTCGCGTCTCTGTGGACTGGCAGAGGCAGACCCTGTGACTGACAGCAATAAAGACGGAGCATCTGGTGCTCCATTAATAATCACAGGCTCCAGGGAACTTGTCCTCCGGCAGACGAGGGCAAACAGTGCGGGCTGTCAGGCTATGCTGGGAACACCCTTCAGTCACCCTGGAGGCACGACTTTCCGTCCCTCACCTTTTCAACTTGCTTCTCTAGGTGCCTGTGACATTTATTTCCTGACCTCAGGCTGACATCTCATAAAGGCAAAATTATCCCAACCCAGTACCTTCCAGGCCATCAGGCTTAATCCATGTAAATTATTACTGTAAATGACAACAGCCATCATGGACAGAGCTCAGGGGGCCTAGAGCCCTCATCCCTGTCCTATTTGTCACAAATGAATATATTTCTTTCTTTATACACTCAATCCCTTTTGTTAACGGTAGACACATCTTATATAGACAACATTCCACAAGCCAGAAAGAACCATTACCAATAGTTAGAATAACGCGAGAAAAGTCAGCGAAGGCAATGTGCTTTTTTACGAGGTACTTGTAAAAAAGCAAATTCATGCACCAATGAAGTGGCCAGGTGGACGTCTCCACCCAAGCAACCAATACGTAGTATTCAAGAACATAACCAGGTACCCTCCTCAGTGTGAACTTCACAACAAGGATAAACTCTGAAAGTGGCATGTTCATAGAAACAATAGTTTCTAGACCTTGGGAAGGTTGAGTGGTATATGTCTGGATGGTATATGCTAAGGAGCCTGGGATTTGGAGTGAGAAACTCTGCCTGACATTCAGGCTATTCCTCTCATTGGCTGTGAATCTTGAATAAGACAAAATGTCATATTTTTCAATTGGGCAAAAGGTTATAACACCCCTGCCCCCATTTTCTTTACAGGATTATGAGGATGAAATCAAATAATGTAAATAAAAGCAGCCTAAACATAAACGCTGAAAGCAAAGTATATATCTGCAGATACATATATATAGTCACACGTGGGTATGCATGTGCACACACACAGATGCAAAGCATTTTTATTAGTGTCATTATGAAGTGCTTATGGGAGCCTCTGTCTGCCCTGCTGCCCCAGGGATATTAACCTACAAGGCTATGAAATAAATGCAAGTTGCAGAACATGCAGAGCCATTTGTAGGACCTGGATATACATGAAACAAAGGGAACCGCTTGGCAAAGTGTGAGTTTGAGTGAGGAAGGAGATGTTACATCAGAAGGGTTGTTCCGATAAATGGAATGTATGCGGTACAGTAGGGACCTGGAATCACATCTGGTGAACTAGAATGATAAAGGCCATTTTCGCTTGTGACGCCAGTTCTGCTGGTCTGGGTGGTAAAGGCTGTGGAGTGTCCCGGCCTCCTCAGGCGTATCCGCATTCCTGCATCCCCAGGTGTTCACTGGTAGTCGTGATGGTCACGCAGACGGGGCTTCAACAGGTGTCCGGGGAAGATATTTTTTTATTAGAGAAGTTGCAGGTTTGCAGAAAACTTGTGCATTAAACACAGAGTTCCCACATACCACCCTATTATAAACACACTACATTAGTGGGGAGCCATTTGTTACAATTCATGAGAGAGCATGGAGAGAATGGTACCCTTAACTATAATCCATCGTTTACCATTGCGTTCATTGTTTAGGTTGTACAGTTCTGTTTTCTGTCTTTTTTTTAAATTTTTATTCTAATAACTTATTTACAACCTAAAAATTTCCCCTTTTAGCCATATTAAAATATATAATTTAGTGCTGTTAATTATGTTCACAATGATGTTACTTTTAAAAGAGAAAAAGGTAAAGCACGGAAGCGGCTGTGGCTCAATGGGTTGGGCTCCCGTTTACCATATGGGAGGCTCTGGGTTCGGTTCCTGGGGCCTCCTGGTGAAGGCAAGCTGTCCCGTGCGGCGCGGTGAGCCAGTGCAGCAAGATGACACAACAAAGGGAGACAAGCAGACACAGAAAAATGCAAAGTAAATGCACACAGAAAAGCACAAGCTGTAAGGGCGGGATAAATAAATAAAAATAAATCTTTAAAAAAAAAAAAAAAAGTAAATCAGGCCAACTTATTTTAACCTGAAAGTTGAAGATGATGTAACTGCAAAGCTCATGAGCAAATCACGTGGCTCTGAGCACACATGGCCCCTCACACATACATCTTCTGTGATGCATCTATCTGGGTATCTGCCTATTAATATTCCAAACCACCTCTGTAGTCCTAACAGTAACCCTCACCACGCATTGCCTATCCACTGTCCATCTCTTCCAGTATAGGCAGAGCTCAAAGAGGGCAGGGACGCTGCCTATCATTGCATTCCCCAAAACAAGCCAACTGCCTAGCTTAGTAAATATTAGCAAAATCAGTAAGTGAGGAGGATGGGCACTCTCGGGGTCTCCTAAAAGAGGATTTGTTAAGGCATTACAGATGTCGTTATCTTATTTTCCATGAGAAAAACGGAATAAATTGCAGAGGTGGCTGGGACAATTCCTTTTTGTGGTGCCTTTAAAAGTAGGTAGATACTGCAAATGTTGTGAGTGCCATCTTGTTAGAAGGAAGTAGCATGGAGTAAATCTAGGCACAATCTGCATCAGAATCAATTCTTAGAGACTACAGATTCCTGGGCCCAGGGCTGGGAGGCTTCTGATTCAGCAGATTGGGAGTGTGGCAATTCTAATGCATCTCCAGGCTTGGGAATTAGTAGATTAGAGTATCTTCATCAATTTTAGGGTTAGTTCAGGTTGGGTCTAAATGGCCTTATCTGTCTAGATTTAAGTCAGAAAAGCCTTCCTGGTTAAACTGAAGATGAGAAGAAGATGTTGAGTAATTTCGGTCTAGTTTTAAACACCTGAGCTTAGAAAGTGGGTGTACTCCTCTGAAGGAATCATGAGCTCAATCTTTCTCTGAGGCTCTTAGATGAATAGTCCTGCCTCAGGGCCTTTGCACTGGCTGTTCTCTATGCCCTCAATGCTTTTCCCCAGATAGCTGCATGGCTAACTCCCTTGTCTCCTTCACGTTTTTGTTCAACTCTCACTTTGACAATGACACCTACCCTGACTAATTACAACCTGCAACCCCCACACATACTCCCAATGCCTTTTACTCTGTTTTATTTTCTACCATAACTTTTATCTCCTTCTAGCATATTATATAATTTACGTATTTGTTAAGTTGGCTATTCATTATTTTCTGATCTCTGGTAGAATGTAAGTAAGTGCTTAGATGCCAGGGATTGAACAACACATGGCACACAGGTGGAGAACAATAAATAATCATAGAATGAGTGAATACACTTTTTTGAATGCTTCCTTTAACAAGGGCATCTTATTTAATCCTTGTCACAACCCTATGAGATAGGTAATATGTCTAGTTTACAAATAAGAGAACTGAATCTTAGAGAGGTTAGGGAATCAACTCTGAGCCATCAGATTAATTCTAGAGCCTGTACTCTTAGCCATCATGATAGAGGTGGAGTGGGAGAAAGTACGATGGAACATCGTGTAAAACGGGACTAAAGATAAGAAAGCTCAAGACAGTGTCTGACAAAATAAGGGCTAGTAAGGTCTCTGACTCATCCAATATGTCAGAGAACCCTCAGCTCTCAGGTTTGCAGCAACCTTAAGAAGACATCTGGTCAACTTCTCATCAAGTACTTGAATCCCTTCTTCAGCATCCCCCTCAAAAGCTGGTCCATTCTCTATTAGATTCTTTCCAGGAGCAGAGTGTCAAAGCAGCTGACTCCATTGTTGCACAGCTCTATTAGGAATCCGTTCTGTATTGAGTGAGTAGTAGACAGAATAATGGCCCCTCAAATATGTTCACAGCCTAATCCCCGGAACCTATGAAAATATTACCTTACATGGCAAAAGGGACTTTGCTGATGCCATCCAATTAAAGGATCTTGAGATGGGGAGATTATCTTGGATTATAAGGGTTGTCACAATCTAGTCACAAGTGTCCTTTACAGCAGAGACCCTTTCCTAAGAGAGGGAGATGTGTCAACTGAGGAATAGTCAGAGAGATGCAATTTAGCTGGCTTTGAGATGGAGGAAGGGGGCCACAAGCCAAGAAATGTAGGTGGAAAAGGCAAAGCAATGGATTCTCCTCTAGTGCCACCGGAAAGGAATGCAGCCTTGCTGACATTTTGATTTTAGCTCAGTGAGACTGATGTCAGACGTCTAATCTAAGATAACAAATTTGGGTTGTTTAAGCCACTAAATTTGTGGTAATTTGTTATAGTAGCAATAGAAATCTAAAACATAGTGGAAATCAACTTCTCTGTAACTTTCCTCCATTGGGTCTAGATCTACCTCTGGGGTAACCAAAACTCTCTGCTTCCTACTTCCCCATGGCAGACATTCAACTAATTGAAGACAGATTTTCCATCCTCCCCAAATCTTTCCTTCTTTTTTTTTTCTATCATCTGTATTTTCATTTATTTTTTTAAATATATTTTTTATTTATTTTTAAAAGATGCTTAGATTACATAAAATGTTACATAAAAAAATATAAGGGTTTCCCATATGCCCCACTCCCCACACCTCCCATTTTTCCCCATATTAACAACTTCTTTCATTAGTGTGGTATGTTCATTGCAACTGATGAACACATTTTGGAGCATTGCCACTAAGCGTGGATTATAGTTCATATTGTAGTTTACACTCTCCCACTCAATTCTGTAGGTTATGGCAGGATATATAATAGCCTGTATCTGTCATTGTAATGTCATTCAGATCAATTCCAAGTCCTGAAAATGCCCCCATGTAACACCTCTTTTTCCCTCTCCCTGACTTCAGCACCTCCAGTGGCCACTGTCTTCACATCAATGATATCATTTCTTCCATTGCTAGAATCCCAATAAGTCTATAGTAGAATAACAGTAAGTCTGCTCTAGTCCATATGTTATTGCCCAATCCTGAGGATTCTGGGATGGTGATGCCCACTCCACCTCTAATTGAGAAGGGACTTTGACCCCATATGGCTGATGGATGGGACTCACTTGCTTGCAGTTGTAGACTCTCTCAGTTCCTTGGTGTGGTGGTTGTCCATCCTCATCTCCTTGTTAGTTGTCCTGGATGAGTCCCATGAGTGGAGAGTAGGTGTTGCAACTCTACTGAGGCTCAGGGCACGGCTGGCACATGGACAGCCCAGAGATTCAAGTCTCTTGGATATACACCTACCTCTTTTTGTGTGTGTGTGCTAGTTAAATATCTTCAGTGTTTCTCACATGACAGTTTTCCAGACTCCTCATCATTGTAACTACATTATATTATTGTCCTCATCTCAGCCCCCAAAAGGTGCGGTGCCCTGACAAAAGGTGTGGTGCCCTGATAGCAACTGTGCTCTGGAGTAGAATAGAGAGGAGCCAGCTTTTTAAAATGCCCCTGAATCCTAATGCTTCTCCTAGAGCACAGCTTTTGCAACCAAACCCAACACCATGCTATGGTGTAAACAGAGCCCTGCACAGGAAGAGATGAACCCCTTCTATAGCATGTCATTTTAGGGAGTACAAAGAACAGGGCTTTGGAATCAAACCAACCTGAATTTGAACTCTGACATTTCCACTTTCTGGTTATCTGATCTTGAGGAAATTAATTAGCCTTTTTTGCCTTGGACTCATAACTCATCTGAAAAAAACTGAAGTTAACAGTTTGTGAAAAAAATAAAATGAGATAATATAATTGAAAATATTTTGCAGGAGGAAGGCATTAGAATGTCGGCTTCCCTTTTTCCTTGTTCTAAACCCTGTATTTCCATTCATGCAGGTCAATTTTGAATTAACTTTCTAGACAACCATACCACATCCCAAGCTCATACCAACTTTAAAAATCACTTAAAAGCCTTACGTCTTTTTAAAGGTATGTCTTTCAAGCTACCTTTACCCTATTCTGAACTGGAGCAGTCGTTGATTTATGTTATTTTCATCTTGTTAGCTTTGGTTTATGCACCAAGTTCACCAATATCTTTTGGGATTCTATTTCTGTCATCCAGCATATTAGTTAGCACATCCATCTTCAAAATCATTCAAGTTTATCAAATGTCCATAAAATTGAGTTGAACCATAACTATAACATAACTGTAAGAAGAAAGGAGATGAGCCTATTTTGGCAACACTTGTCCTCAATACACTCATGTTAGATCTGCGGGATCACTGCCTCCTTGCACAAGTACTCACAAGTCATCTTTTCAATGATCCATTGATCTCAGGATTCTACAAAAATTACAGAGGATCTTTCCAGCTAGCACATATGCCAGTTCTCTCCTGCTCTGAAAGCAGACCATTCCTCCCAGGAGACTTGTGTGCATTTAGAGGACCTAGTCTCTCCCTTATAGCCTCTCTCCCTCTCTTGGTCTTAAATCCCTACTCTCAGTGTTGGTGTTGAACTTTTCAGTTGTCACGATCATTCTCCTTTTAAAAAGCAGGGATAAAAAAATTAAGAATTGGGGAGTTCTCTTTTCTCTTTGATCTGTTTCCATTCCAACATTGACTTCCAGCAGGGCACCTGCCTTTTCATTGTTGTTGTTTTCTTCATGCTTATAACTTAAATTTAAAAAAAACAAAACACACTATCTTTTGTCATCTGATGCCTTCTGGCTTACTTACAAATTCCCCACCGGAAGTCACATTGTTTATTTGCACCTTTCTCCATGCCTCTTTTATGCCTGAACTTGCAGATAGGTTCTTAGGACCACTTCAATTTACTGAGTATAGTTTTCATCTTTTTTATTTCAGTACTGAGAATTTTTTGAGGACTTTTGTGTAAAAGACTCCTCTTTCCTCAGTTTTGGCTTACGGAACTTTTCTTATCTTTTCTCTGAAAAGTTTTCCTGAATTTTTTGAAATTAGACTCCTAAAATATAAGATATATGTCTAACTTTGCCCTACACTCTTGGGTGCTATGAACGGTCAAGTGTCCAAACTACGGAACTTGTAGAGTTGAGTTTGTTTCTAGCCCTTCAGACATGACCTTGGGCAATCATCTCCCCATTCCCAGGGACTAAAGTAGCAGCGGAATTTCTTCCCATCCAACAGATGAAGTGGAGGGCTCTCCTTAGTCTCAGAGTGAAGACAGACCCTGGGGGCTGAAAGATAAAAAATAATGGCTCCCCCCTCCCTTGCTCTTGCAGGTGTCCTTTCTCTGAAGGTCAGAGGTAAGGGTCCCTTATAGGAAACCATGATCCTCTTCCTTCTCTCTTTCTTGCACGTTTCTTTACTCAGATGCCTTCTGCAGCAGGACACTTGAGTTTAAATCCCAGCCTCTGCCTCTTTGAGGCCCAATTGTCTTACCTGTAAAATGCAGTTAACGCTTTCACATAAAGTAATTTTCCAACCTTCTAAACAAAAAAATGGGGTTAATGATAGAAGCTGCCACAGAGGAATATAGGAATTAAATGAGATATTGCTTGTAAACCATCTAACCCAGCGCCTAAATAATAAATGCCAGTAAATGTTAGCTATTTTTATTCACTGGAAATATGTCTCCTCAGTGTAAAGGCACAAACTTGTGTCTGGAAATTCAGTTTACTTGAAAGTCAGGTCAGGCCACCTTATGGACCAGGCAACCCACAATGAAGCTTTCAGCAACTAATGTGACCAATTGAAAAAAAACAAAGAGAGGAAGAGACCACCAAGTGGTAGATTCTGTGGTCCATTTATAGATATGAACTCAAACTACATATGAGTCGATAAAACATGAAGGTCAGAGCTCAGCTTGCCTTTTTCCTTAAAACTACTAGTTAATCCTTCAGAAAAATTCAATGATCCAGTTATTTTAACTCAGTTCCCCAGTTATTCTTGTACTGCATATTGTGGACTCAGTGGAAAATACCTCAGTTGAGTCCATTTGCACCAAGAGCAGTGGACAGTGAGGTAGATTTTTTTTTAAATCTCAGTACAAGGATGGGTTTGAGAGAAGAAGAATACAGTTGAGGAGGATAGAAAACACAGCTTCCCTTTGTCCACCTGTCAGAATTGGCACCAGGTTCCTGGCAACCCTTTGGGAACCTCTGTGCCTGGGCTGGGTTAACTTGGCCCCGTCCGTTTAAGAATATTTGATTTGATTGCACAGCAAAATGCTTTTGAAAAGCTGGGCTATTATCCCTGAAATAGAAAAATTAAAAAAATTTGAAAAGCACCTTTGAAGTCAGCTACCCAAATGAAACCTGTGACATCAGAGAGATGGCAGATAAGTGGGGGCAGAACAAGGCAGCCATTGACCGCCAGGCAGGCCAGGCCGATGCCACACTTGACACCCTACCAATATAAGTCAAAGATGAAAGATGCTCCGGGCAGCCCGCCTGACCCCTGTGCCTCTGTTATCTCCAATTGATTGCACAGTGTTTTGCTCTGAACAATCCCTCACTGTCTACCTGCCGCAGGTGAATCTCAGCACAACGGGGGGCTTGGGTGGCTTGGCCAGGTTACATGAATGCCATGCATAGCACAGGGGGCCAGGGGAGGGCTTGCTCTCATGAAGCACTGTCTTTATTACTCCTATTATCCCTCGGATGCTGGGACAGGGCAGCTCAGTGCAAATCGAGGGCAGCAAAGAAGGCCCAGGGCGTGTGTTGACAGACAGGCAGCTCTCTCTCCATTTGATAGAATGTAAAAGACTGAAAACAAGCTCCAGCTGCCACCCTGCCTCCCCCGCATATTTACACACAAGGTCCCACAACCGTGTTATAACAAACCTGGATTAGGTTCTGGCATCCTTTAATATATAACAACTAGTTAAGGAAAAAGTTGAACCACTAAGGCTGGTCTTTCAGTAGTTCTCAAACTTAAGCATGCATCAAAATCACCTGCAGGACTTGTGAAAACACAGTTTGCTGGGCCCACACCCCCAGAGTTTCTAATTTAGAGGCTTTGTCCCTCTGACAAATTCCCAGGTGATGCTGATTCTGCTGGCCCAGAAACCACACTTTGAGAACTGCTGTCTTTTTTTTTTTTTTTCCCCACTGCTGGTCTTTAAGGTAAGCCTCAAGCTCATGTTCATTGCCACTGTTACAAATGAGATTCACCTGAATTTAGCTCATTTCGACAGGAGTGAGGGGCTATGCGCAGCACTAAGGGTATAAAGATGAATTACAGGCTACAGCTGAATGGCTCGATACAATCTATGCTCTATCTAGAACAAAATGGGGCCAAATAAAGCCCAGTGGCATCAAATAAACCCCTAAATCAAGTCTTCTGCCCCATAGAGTGTTTGGGAGTAAGCAGAGTGGGTTTTCAATTTTATCAAAAAAAGGTAAAGATATCTTACAGGTATCATCAAGAAAGGGTGGGATACGCAGTTTAGAAAGGGAAATTTGGCAGAGAAATGGTTTACTCTGTGTAAAGAAAAAATATTTTAGGACAGGAGGCGAACTAGCTCTACAGGACCAGAAAATATATGGCTGCATAGAAATCCATGAAACCGAGGGTGAGGGCATGTGGATGAAGATAAAAGGACTGGAGGAGAGTAGTGGAGTCACTGTCAACCACACAATTAGATGGAGAAAACACACAAAACAACTCTGATTCCATTTTCCATTGGAGCCTGATTTGGGCTTCGGTGGAAGAGGGGAGTCTCTGGGGGGGTCTTCAACCTTTCTCTTTGGTGTTGTTTCCCCTTCCCTCACTTTCTCTCAGATACTCGATACAGCCTCGTATCTTCTCCTCAGGTATCTAGGACAGTTGAGGCAGAAGAGGAAAATCCACTCTCTCATTGCCTAGAGCTGACATCCATTCCCTCACTCAGTAAGTAGTATTGAGCTCCTTCTCTGTCCCCAGTCATGTGCTGGGCTTGGACGGGGTGTGTTCTGTACTCGAATGTGTGTAACATCATCCCTGTCTTCAAGGAGCTTACAAGAGACAAAAAAAAGCATTCTTAAGAAGCTCTTTAAGATTGACAATCAATAGCAAAATCACTACAAGAGGTACTACCAGATATAATGGCTAAGTGCCCTGTGCACAATACAGAGTAGGAAAGAATACTATGGGCTGCAGAAGACAGAACAGACTCCACAAAGGAGCAGGATGGAAACCCGGGGTGAAAAATGAGAAGGTAGTATACAGTTGGAGAGGAGAGGGAGGCATTGCATACACACAAAAAGACAAAGATGTGGGTATGTCTATCCATATCAAGGGGGCAATAAATAGCTTATCTTGGCTAAACAGGATTCAGACCTCATATAGCAGGTTTAGAATAGACCGAATAAGATATTAAAGGCTGCCCTAAGGAATTCTGACGTTGCTCTTCAGTCAGTAGGAAATCCGTCATACATTTCATTCATCCATGCGTTCAGTCCACATTATGGAGCACCTACTGTGGTATAAGAGCTATGCAGAGTTACAGGCTCAGAGGTCAATGACTAGTCCTTGCCCCTTACATGTTCCCTATCCCAAAGGGAGACCCCATGGAATCAGGTAATAACACAAAGCAGCCAATGCTCTGATGGAAGTTTGAACAAGAGTGGGGACCAGAAGAGGCAGCAGTCAGCTCTCCCTGGGGGCACTTAAGAAAAGCTTCACAAAGTGGAACGACTGGATCTGGGACTTGGAAACCAGTAGGCAGCCTGAGCAAAGGCAGCAAAGGCCCCCGTAGCCCCTCCCTGTGATCATCCAACAGCCAGAAGCCTGCCTCCCTGGGTCTCTTCTCTCCCACTAATCCTGTGGCACGAGTGGATAAAGGAACAACTTGAAGGGATGAAAAAGGAAGGGAGGGAGAAAGGAAGGGTAGTGTAGGCTACAGGAAGGGAGGATGATGGTCAAGACATTTAGTAGAGGTGACAGAGAAGTCTGCAGAGCATGGTAGTATGAGCATGACAGCCCTAGAATGACTTGCATGGGCCACCCCACTCTGCAGACATCAGGTAGGGGCAGAAGGGCATTCTTCTAGAAGACAGCAATCTTATTCATTCCAAGCTCTCTGTATGTGGCTAAAAATCTGCCTAGTTCCAGGGTAGAGTCTGGCGAAGCTCCTCTTTCTCTGCTCAGGACAGACATCCCCCAACCAGGAGAGAGAGTAGGCAATTGGTCCTTAACCTGGTTAAGGAGCACCAAAACTCTTCTTGTCTGTGCTGACCGCACCATCTCAGGCTGGGGTTCTCCTCTCAGGCCTGATCTCACAACCTCATAGCAGGCGTCATTTGTGGGTTAGAGAACAAGCAGAGATCACTGTTTCCAGGAGGCCACAATTAATGCATATTCAGCCCAGAAGCTCTGTTGCCCTCCCTCCATAGCACATTAGCTGCTTCTACAAGGTAAAAGGGAAGGAGCTGTAAAAGGTGAGCCCTATATGTCCTACTCTAAAAGCTAGCCTGGGACTACCTTGCGTGTGAGTAATGGGAAGACTCATTTTTTCAAAGCAGCTAACTTACCAATGCTCAGTAAGAAATTTATTCATCTATTCAAATAGATTGTTTTTATGAAAAGAAGACTTTCAACTGCTAGGAAGTCATGCAATTTTGTCAAAGGAGTGATTCCAATTCAGAAGTAGATTTCAACTTTCTTTTTTTGCCTTTGGTGTATTTCATTAGGCATCATCCTTCAATCTCTAATCACCCCTTCCTCCCTTCCTCAAGTGTAATTCTACCTTAGAGAGGACATGAGCCCTGTGCTGGCTTAAGACTGCTAAAATTAAGGTGACTTGGAGGTTATGTGGCCTATGCACCTTCCACAAGCAATTTTCCCCATCAGTCAGTTTCTTCTTATTAGCATTGGGACACCCATATGGCTGCTACTGTGGTTGGACTCCAGGTCACCATGGTGCCCTGTGTAATTTAGGAACCTCTTTGATTATGCAAGTGAATAGCTCCACTTGTTTCCCCAGCAGATGTTTGGTTGAAGTCCCTTCCCTGTGATTATGACTTTCTTTAGTTAAAGGAGAGAAACTTGAGAAAGCTGGTCCAGGAATGAAGAACAGGGAGGCAGCCACAAGATGAATTTTTTAACTCTCCAGACTGCATTTTTGACTATAGGAGCCCTTAACCAACCTTATCATTAAGTGTAATTACCACCCCAGGGCGCAAGTCCCGGGTCCCCTACAGAGAACCTGAGCTTGCTACTGTGGGTACCACCAAGGTAAGCTATATTTTTCTTACCAGTTGAGGGAGTTATGGACCCCTGGGTGATCATCAGGTCAAAGTAGGTCTAAATGCCAAAGGATCTTGATAGGATCCCAAAGGATGTGAAACATTCATCATTAGAACCTAAAGCCAACTAGACTCAGGCCCTCTTAAAAACACTGAATACTCTCTTGGGAGATGCAAATGGATGTTGATTTAAGAATAACTATTCCCTATTGCATATAAGCCACATTAAATCAGGCAATAGGCCACTCTCATCTAATTGTGAAAAGCATAAACATTTCCACAGCAGCACACGTTATCTCAATAATGCACCTTGGATTGCTCCAAAGTACCCAAAGATCAGAAGAGAACAAGAGCTTCACCTCTGGGAGATAAGAAGAATGTAAGGAGCCTGAGAATGGAGACTGAACCAGCTCCCCACAAGCAAGACAATTCCATGAAGATTAATATCTGATCTTAAATATTTATAGAGATATTACAGTCTACTTCATAATATATCTGTGTTCAACTTCAGTGATTTAAATTAATTACCCCTAAAATTGCTACTCTAAGAGAATTCGCTATGTTTATTCTGGAGCTAACCTTGTGTACCCCAGAGGACGGGCACTCCAGTTTGTGAAACACGGACATATGGCTTTGCAAGGAGACAAGCAACTTATTTAGTGAGAGAGACCTACTCAGTAAAACTTTTATGGGGACCCTGCTCACTTGGTAGACATCTTCGCCATCCTAGGTATTTTGGACCCCGATCACTGTCTACCTGGGGCAAACCATCTAGCTCCTTCTGATTGTCTGGAAGTACTGAGGTAAGAAAGTGAAGTTATCTCATTTCATCAATCAGAGACTCAATGGTGGCAAATGGCAAATGGGTGTTGGGGAAAAGGGTATTGGACACATACAAGAGAGATTAATTCATTTAGTGAAACCATTTTACCACTCAAAGATGAGATGCCATTGTAAAAATTAATAATAATAATACCTGGGCGCACTATCCTGTAAGTAAAGTAACTATAAATAAAAGCAGAAACTCACAGGAGCCTTGATAGGCTGCACTATCATAGGTGCTATGCTATTTTCAGGAAGGTAGAACTAGAGAGACAATAGCAACAATGGCAAAAGAAAAAAGAATGTTGCTTTCCTGAAGGAATTTTCAAGCATTCTAAATAATTTGTATCCACCACCTATTTTATTTTATCTTTCAAGGGTGCTTCCTGTGGGGAAATTAGGGCAGGAATATTATCAAACCTTTTCTACAGAGAAAGAAATGAAGAACCAGAGAGGATTTGCCTAACTCAGTAACAGAGCTGGGCTTTGGAGGCTGGGTCCAAACAAAACATTTTAACCTAAAGAATTTGCAGTAATATCAGAAAGATGGGGAAATTAAAGTAAATAAACAGATTCTAGAAATAGAAATGTCCCTGTATCTGGTGTAAAGAAACGTGCCTTGTAGTCCTACTCCAGTTATGTGGTCAATTCCTGTCTCCAGGCATTAGTGTCCCCATTTGTAAAACCAATGCGAGGGCTTCTCCAGCTCCAGCATCTGAGTAGGAAATGAGTCATAGCAGTACACTGATGTACAGAGTTGTGAGAAATCGGTCGTGTATGGAGAGCCAGAAGGGACTATGAAGGCTGAGCAGAGCCGTGAAGGCATGGGCGACTGGGGAGGAATGGAGAGCACCATCTAGAACAGAAATGGTAGGTCTAGTGGGTCAAGATGGATAAGAGTGAAGTGGAAGAAATAGTGTCAGCAATGCACTTGCCAGGCTGTTGCAGAGATTGCTCACAAAGCATAGGCAATGAGGGCACAGCCTCCAAAGAGTGAGTGAAGACAAGAAACTGCATTTACTGGGTACTTACCGTGTGCCCAGTATTGGACTAAGCCCATGGAGAACTATTTAAAGATTCAACAACCCTATAAGGTGGACATAATTCATGGTAACCCAGTTTTTCAGATGATACATAACTTTCCCAAGGTCATCTTCCTTTCTTTCCTCCTTCATTCTTTCTTTTGTTCCTCTCCTCTTTCCTTCACAATTTCCTTCTATTCTTTATGCTCTATGTACCAGTCACTGCTCTAGGCACACAGAGAACAAAAGAGACAAAGTCCCAGCCCCTATGGAGTTCATACTTGGAGGTGGGGGTGGGGGAGAAACAATTCTATATAGAATATACTATATATAGCATAATGCCAAGTAGTGGAGTGCTATGGAGATAATAATGAATGAGAGACGGACAGAAAACGATGGGGTGTAGATAGGCTTCTATTTAAGACACAATCAGGGAAGACTTTTCTGATAAGGTGACATTTGAACAGAGACCTGAATGTAGGACAGGAGGGGACCAGTCAGATATCTGTGGAAAGAGCTTTCCATACAGAGAGAACAAGTGCAAAAAGCGCTTGGCAAGTTTGAGGAAGATGGTGGCGGCCACTGTTATTGGAACAGAGAATGAGAAGGAGAAAGAGAGATGAAGTTAGAGAAGCAGCCAGAGCCCATACATCCAGGGTCTTGTAAGAAGCCATAGAAGGGATCTTGGATTTTAAAGGTGGTGAGAACGCACCAGGTTGCTGGGGAAGAGTACACTGTAAATGGACGTTAGTGGAAGGGGTTGGCGTGGTTCAGGTAGAAAACTCAACGGTAGCCTCGACTGACTTGGACCACAGTGGTAATGACAGAGAGGTGGGAATTGACTGGATTCAGGTTATATCTGAAGGGAGGACCAATAGGATATGAATTTAAGACATGACAAAGTTTAGATTTAAACCTAGGTTAGCAGCAGCCACCCACCCTCCCCCTCCCTCTAGCCTACACACCATACATTAGGCCTGAACTCACTGTGGCCGCCTGCCCAAGCATATCTTTTCTCCTGCTTCCCGTGCTCTCTGCCGCCACCCAGTGCTCACCCGCTGCCTCAGAATCATCTCAGGCCTTGAGCTGAGCGCTGCGTCCATCAAATGTTATAAAGAAAATGTCACCTCCCTGGGTCCTTGGTTACTTCATATATAAAATATCAGGGATGGAGTAGTTGTTCTCTAAGGTCACTTTCAATTCTGATTCTCTAAGATCTGTGACCTATTTCCTATAATGTAGGAAAACAAGATAAGTTTATGGATATCTTTTTTTTTTCCCTGTAAGAGTATTTTTTAAAATGCTTCCTTGACAGCTCTCGAGCACCCTGACCTGTTGCTCAGAAAGAATCAAGGTGCTATAGCATCATTAGCTCTTGTTGCAAAGTTGTTATTAAATTAATTAAATTAAATAAAATTAAAATTCAGTTCTCGGTCTCACTAGCCACATTTCAAGTGCTCAGTAGCTATTGGTACCATATTAGGTGTCACAAATGTAGAACATTCTATTGGACAGCACTGATTTAGACAATGTATGGTTTCTGACGCTGTTGTGGAGAGGGTACGGTTGGGGGGAGAAATGAGGAGTGTTGGATCCCCATTACCTTAGGTCCTTGCTCTAAACAGTGGCACAACGAACCCAATTTTCTGTCCTTTTCTCCATTGTAGAACAAGGAACCTCCTCAGCTTTACGTTTAGAGTCAAATGCCCACCAGAGGGCACTCTCACACCCCAGAAAATGGAAGAAAGGAAGTCCCAGGGTCCTGAAGAACTCAGGATATATTTTTAGCATCCAGAGCTGAACTAGTGGTAACAGAAATGCAGGAAAGTGAAAACTAATCTGGTAAGTTCCAGGTGAACTCTCTGTTGGGGATTGAATCATGCCCCCCACAAAAGGTATGTTCAGGTCCCAACCTTTTATCCTGTGAGTATGAATCCATTTGTAAATGGACCTTTGAAGGTGTTATTAGTGAGATGTGCCCAGATTGAATGAGGGGGAGCCTTAATTCAACATGGCTGAAGTCCTAATAAGCAAGGGAAATTGGACACAGAGAGAAGCCACCGGGAGCAGCCAGAAGCTTGAAGTTAACAGAACCCGGAGAGAAAGAAAATGCTGCCATGTACACTGCCATGTAACAGAAAAGCCAAGGACCAAGGATCACCAGTAACCAGCCCCATAACACTGTGGTCTTTGGGGAGAAAACACTGCCTTGCTGACAATTTTGAACATCTCCTATCCTTAAAACTGTGAGCCAATAAATTCCCACTTAAGCTAACCCATTATATGGTATTTGTTTAGGATCCAGGAAACTAAAGCACGTTCCCATTCACACTTGTGAAATTGTTCATAATTTGGGGGAAATATTCTTCCTTGGCCATACTGGGTCTCAGCCCCATGTGAATTTTGGTGAGTATGTGGAAAGTTTGAGCTAAAGCAGTACAATATGTTTTGAGTTATGTCAGTGAGAGAAAATAAATGCATACTACACGTTTGTGTGCAGATACACACACACATAAATCAGAGTGATGCATACATGTACAGATGTAAATCCAGATGTAAAAGATGCAGGCTAAAATCCTACAGCATAGAAATTGTCCATCCCCGCACGCCAGCTTTGTTTGCATCTTTTTTCGAAAGAATTTATGACTCAATGACTGATGGATTATGCCACCATTAAATATCCGTGGTAAACCAAAATGACACAGTTCACAGGTATTTCAGAGTGGTAACTCTCTAATTAAGGCACTTCACTCAACAAATTGTCCACTTCTAGTATAGGAACTATACGAAAAACCCAAGGAAAACATTTGAAAATCATCATCCCTTCTGGGACATTAGCCAGTGTGAGTATTTATAGTTCATTGTTTGAATTCTCACACGAATCATCGCACAAAACTGTTGTAATCAAAAGTTGACCAGAATCATAGTTTGGCTCAGGCATTGCTGTCGTTTGCAAATCTACAAGTGAAAAACCAATCTGCCCATTTTGCACTTGTGGAATAACATTGCACAGACTTCACCTATTGCTTCTACCGTTTGGCACTCGGGGAACGAAGATACTTTTCCTCCTTTCCTGAATTTGGGAATGTTTTGTGTTAAAATATAATATCACAGATCTCTAGACCTGGAGGAGTTGTCCCTGCAAGCCCCTTGGGACAGGGAGATAAATGTAACCACTTCTATACTGGTTGGTTGGTTTGTCCCATGGTCGTAATAAATGCTGGGTTTTCCTCCCTCCTTTTCTCCCATCTTCCCTCCCTTTCTACCCCCTCTGCCTACATCTGAGATTGGTTTATCAAATTGGAACATTCTTTCCTAATTCTTAGCTCTCTGACAAAGTTGAACAAAGCCCGGCCTTGCCTTCGGGTTAAGGGCTACTAGGCGTGTTACAAAGAGAAAATTAATTATTCAGCTGAATACTGAGAATGGAGAGATTGCTTAAATCTGTCCTTTAATCAAGTGCCTTATAATTGATGTACATATGTTTTATGTTATATCTTAGACTATATCATCTGTTACTGTTCCCTCTACATTTGGCATTTGGGGAACTAAACAAATTTTCAAGAGAGAGCAAAATGTCAGCAGTATTTCCCAACATATATTTCATAAGAAACCTATCTGAGAAGCACTGAGGGAAAAATGGAGTTGGTGGTCTAATACATTTGAAAACACCAAATTCTAGATTTTCTTCTCTCTGCCTCACAATTCACATCAATATATGAAAGACTTTGAGGAGCTGCCTGTGGTAGAAGTTGTCCATGCTCTATCCAGATCCCTTACAGACGATCTTTACAGTTCTTTTTTGCTTATCCCCCAGCTTCTGTGTCCTCACATCCTTCTGCAGAGAACTGATGGGTTCACTGAGAACCTGATGTGCCAGGAAGTTGCCATTCCCCCAGAAGGCCCATGGCCAATGAGGACTGGTGCAAGAGTATGGAAACCTAGCTCTTCACCTTGAGGTGGGTCAAACTCAAGCAACTCCCTGGGACAGAAGCCCTGTCTCAAATTACTCCCTCACTTGGCTTCTCCCCTTCTCTGCCATCTTTCCCCTTTCCCTTACTGGCTTCTCCTAGAAGCACTTCCTTCATAAACACCTTGCACATAAGTTCTTACCTCAGAGTCTGTTTCTGGGGATCCTGACCCACCATACTACAGAGGACCTGATTTAACTTTGTTTCACTTATTTACGCATTCATTCAACAGATGTTTATTTTATTGAATTCCTATTTGCCAGCATATCTTAAAAGTACTTGCCTATGGATGGCTAATGTTTGGCTGGTCTGTCCTACCAGGCATGAATGGGTGAATTTTCTCCTCCATGTATCACTTATCAAATTTCTGGGAAAACTAGAATATCAAGGACCTTGGTTTAGGAAATGCTGACATATAAAATTAGAGCTGGCACACATATCTGACTATTGTACATTCCTCCATACAGCATGGTGCCCTGAATAGTAGCTCACACAGTTGCAGTGGAAAACATCCTGGCTATGGAGTTGGAAGCCCTTAGTTCTCATGAAGAGAAGCAGGAGGAGACAACCTGTTGATTAAAATGAGACATCGGTAAATGTGGGGAGGGCTAAAGTCAACTTTGTGGGATGGATACATTTTGGCCACCTGACAATTCTAGAAAAGATTTGCAAAAGAGTGTTGGGTAATAATTTCTCCCAAGAAGCTCAGAGTTCATTCCCAGATGTGATGTAATCCATCTCCAAACATCCCTTTGAAGCAGAAAGCATTTTAGGAAGTCTGTGATTTTTTAAAGGTGTGTCAGTCTAGTATCGAACATTTGATCGATTCATATAAGTCAGCAGTCCATCATGATGTTTGGTATCATGCAGCAAAACGCTCCAGGTGTTTTGAGGCTGGGTTGGCTGATGGGAAAAAAATCTGGAAGTGAAATTGAGTCAAAAGACAGGCTTTCTGTCCCTACCTTTTAGCTGCCCATCTTTCTCAATTGAAAATTCAGCATGCTTCATAGAAATTCTGTGGTGTCTGGGGTTGTAGTATTACAGTGAAGCCAGGGTTTCTCAAAAACCAAGCTTCATCAAGGACAGGCAGAAAAGAGTGAGGCTTGCTGAGTGGACAGGACAAACGGTGCTTCTTGTGCTGCCTAAACCCAAACATTTGGACTCCTTATTCCTTATCAGGTAAGATGGTAAAAGTAACCTCTTCCTGATTCCCCTAACAGAGAGATTTAATTAGAAGAAGGTGATCTGGATATGGGGATCATGGCCTAGTATCCTTGCCTTAGCCAGAGGGTCTGCAAACTTCTGAAAACTGTAGGCAAAATGGCATATATTTGCATGTCTGCATTTTCATCATGTCTTCAAAGGTTAAGAATACTGGCTCAAGGTAAATGAAGGAGGATGAAGCCTGAGAACAAGTCTTTGGAGTTGGCAATCAGGAAGCCATTGGAGAGAAGTTTCAGCAAAGTAGAAACCTCGGGAAGCAGCTGTGGCTCAATTGGTTGGGCTCCCGTTTGCCATATGGGAGGCCCTGGGTTCGGTTCCTGGGGCCTCCTGGTGAAGGCAAGCCAGCCCGTGCGGCGCAGTGAGCCAGTGCAGCAAGATGACACAACAAAGGGAGACAAGCAGACACAGAAAAATGCAAAGTAAATGCACACAGAAAGCACAAGCTGTAAGGGCGGGATAAATAAATAAAAATAAATCTTAAAAAAAAAAAAAAAAGAAAGTAGAAACCTCACTTTCTGGAGTTAAGGAATATATGGTGGGTGTGTACAAACTCCCAAACAACTACAAATAAGGCGGTATGGTATGGGAATCAAATGAAGGGCACAGATAATCTGGGAGGTAAGGATTCAGAACAGAGAATACTGTGGAATGGGGAGCGGGGCTGTGAAAATCTGTTTTTAAAACGTGAGGCTTGAAATGGGCCTTGAAGTAAATCTGAGGGGCTCTGGCTACAAATTTAAAAAGCCTTATCCCAGGGCAATCCCTGCCTCATGTACCCTGGAGAGAAGGACCACTAAAATTCTAAATCTGATTCTTCTAAAATAGTAGACCAAAGACATCTAAGATGAGCAACTTGAATCACCACTGCCTATTGTTGACTTTCCCACTGCCTGATCCTTCACCGCATCTTCTATCCATCCTATAATACTTGTTTTTAATTACCTATGTCCCTTTCTCAATGGTAGTGTGTCTGAGCTTGAAATATTTGAATGAAAGGAGCTATATAATTTTAGATGCTGAATATATCCCAAGCTACTGTTCTTTTCCTTAATAACGCAGTAAAAAGTTGTGGGTACCTGTAAGGGGAAAGGGACCTGAATTCATAAGTATAGAAATGTCTGTCAGGGACACTGGTATGACACTACCACGAAAGAATGCTCCACTGTTTCATAACTTTTTTATTTGATGTAATTTCAAACTCCAGATATAAGAAAGTACAAAGAAAGGCCATTATACCCCTTTCCCAAATCTAGCTAAGGCATCATTAATAATTTGACCCATTTTCTTTATTGCTTTATCAGTCTCACCCCCATATACATATATATTTTTCCTGAAACATTTTAGAATAAATTTCAGAAATCATGCCCATTTATCCCTAAATACCTTAGTATACATTTTCCAAGGACAAGAACATTCTTTTATATTACCCCAGTACAATTATCAAAATCAGCAAATTCAACATTGACATAATACTATAATTTAATCCACAATCCATATTCAAATTTTGTCAACTGTCTCAATACTGTCCTTTACATTTATTTTTCCCTCTTCCAGGATCCAATCTAGGATGATGAATTCCATTTTTGTCATGATTTTTTAGTCTTATTTAATCTGGATTAGTTCCTTAGTTTTTCTTGGTCTTTCATCATTTTGATATTTCAGTTATTTTGTAGAGTGTCCCTCATTTAGTGTTTGTCTGTTCTTTCCTCGTGATGAGATTTTTGAAAGAAATACCACAGAAGAAATTTTATGTCCTTCTCAGTGCATATTGGCTTGTCTCAATATTGGTGATGTTAACTTTGATCGCTTGGTAAGATAATGTCTGCCAGCTTTCTCCATGGCAAAGTTCCTATTTATCCCTTTGTAACTAATAAATTATTTGTGGGGAGATACTTTGAGATTATGTAAATCTCTTGTCCTCATAAAACTAACACTCTAGTTGTGCAATGTATGGGCATGACAGTGGTGCAGTGATACTATTGGGTTGGGCAATGCTGGTTTGTTAGGGGAGTAGGGTGGGGAGGGTGGGTTAGACTGTCCATGGAACTGGAAGGAGAGTTAGGGGAGGGACCATGTGAACACTGGGGATTTGCGGGTATATGGTTGAAACTACAACGTTGGGAATGTTCTTTTGGCTATGGCAGGGGAGGGTTACTGGTTTAGAGTGTTGGATGTAGAGTATTCAGGACAGGGAGCACCTGGGGCAGGCATCTTGGGAGTGTGTGAGTGTTCATCTTGTCATAGTGGGTTGTATCAGTGGTTGGAGACCCACATAATGAGTGGGAAGGTGTTGGACTCCCATACTGGGTAGTCCTGCTATGTTCTCACATAGAGGGCGAGAGTCTCTCAAGAGCATAGGCAGTGCCCAATAGGGGAGGACAGGCCAGTATGTCAAGACCTCAATGTTGTTGCAAGTAACTATGAATCTTGTTCTTCAAGGAGTGAAGCTTGGTGGTTGCCATAGGTCCTGAGGGGAGGGGAAGGGAGGGATAGAATAGATAGAACTTGGGGCATTTTAGGTGTGATGGAAGTGTTCCACATGATCTTGCAATGATGGATACAGGCCATGTTAAATTTCAACAAAATTTATAATAGTGTATGGTCCAAAATGTAAACCATAATGTAAATCATTGACCATGGTTAGTAGCAATGTTTCAATATTTATACATCAATTGTAACAAATGAGCCATCCACATGTAAAATGTTATTAATAGGGGAAAGGGGAAAGAAGGGAGGATGTTGGGTATATGGGAATCCCCTATATTCTGTACGTGACTTTTCTGTAACTTAAAGCTTCTTTGAAGATAAAAAAAAAAAAATAAGACACTGGGGGAATAAACAGAAGAAAATGTCACTGTACATACAAGATAACAGACCTTATAATGATGAAAGACATAATGTCAAAAAATTTTTTTTTAATTTTATATTTTTTAATTTTTTAATAATTCCAAATTTTTAAAAATTTTTTGTATTTTGTTATTTTTAAAACTATCATTATTATTTCATTTTCTTATTAATTGTATTTGTTTATTTTCTTAGCTTCATTTTTGAAGAAGTTTTGAATCACAGAAGGGTTACAACTGTGGCAGGGGAGGATCATTGGTGCAGGGTATCAGTGATGGGGAATGCATGGGAGGAAGTTCATCTGGGGCATACCCATAAGGCATATAAATGTGTTCAAGTGTTCATAGGGCATTGTCACGGTGGGTGGAGATTCACACAATAACTGAAAGAATATCAAATTCCCGTCCTGGGGAGCTCTGCCACATTCTTTAATGGGAAAACAAGAATCCCCCAAGTACAGGGGCAATGACTAGTGAAGGAGGACAGTCCATTGATGGGTCCTTGATATTGATGACTATACTTATGGACCTTTACTTTTGAAATTGAAACTTATCCTAGTATTATAGGGTGCCTAAGAGTTACCACCTGAGAGCCTCCTCGTTGCTCAAATGTGGCCTCTCTCTAAGCCAAACTCAGCATATAAATGCATTACCTTTCCCCAAGTGTGGGACATGACTCCTGGGGATGGGCTTCCCTGGCACCGAGAGATTACTACCAAGCACCAACTAGCAATGCAACTGGAAAAAGACATTGACCAAAAGGGGGAAAGGGTAAAAACGAATGAGTTTATGTGGCTAAGAGTCTTCAAAGTGAGTTGGGAGGTCATTCCAGAGGTTATGCTTATGTACATCTCAGCAGGATCTCATTGACTGTCAAAGTAAATACTGTCTCAAATAGTGGAGACATCCAGACACTACAGGCAGGGAAGACAGCTCAGGAGTTTGGTGCCCTGCCAGTGGGCCCTACTTGGGAATTTATGCTCCCCAGTGGAACAGAGTTGGACTCAGTTGTGGTTTCCCTACATATGGCTCTTCTGCCCCTTCTATTTGAACCTATAGTTAGTGCTAGAGTTCATAGTTGTATGTCCAAGAGACTTAAATCTTTGGGCTGTCCATGTGCCAGCTGGGCCCTGAATCTCAACAGAGTTGCAACACCTACTCTCCAGTTTATTGGACTCACTCAAGACAAGTAACAAGGAGATGTTGATGGACAATGATCATCCCAAGGAACAGAGAGAGTCTGCAATTGCAAGCAAGATAGTCCCATCCATCTGCCCCATGGGATCTAAGCCCCTTCTCAATTAGAGGTGGAGTGGGCATCACCATCCCAGAATCCTCAGAATTGGAGAATGAATGATGGACTAGAGTAGACTTATTGTTATTCTTACTATAAACTTATTTTTATTCTAGCAATGGAAGAACTTTTTTCATTGATGTGGAGGTTCCGAGGGGAGGGAGAGGGAAAAACAGGTGTAATATGGGGCATTTTCGGGACTTGGGAATTGTCCTGAATGACATTGCAATAACAGATGCAAGCCATTATGTCTTGTCATAACTTACAAAATTGTGCGGAAAAGAGTGTAAACTACAATGTAAATTACAATCCATGCTTAGTGGCAATGCTCCAAAATGTGTTCATCAATTGTAACAAATGTACCACACTAATGAAGGATGTTGTTAATGTGGGAAAATGTGGGAGGGGTTGGGGGCAGGGCATATATTTTTTTATGTAATATTTAGGTAATCTAAGTATCTTTTTTAAAAAATTAAAAATTATATTTAAAAAATAAAACTAACACTCACTAATTTTAGCAGCCGTTGATTATTCTACTCTAATGTTTGCAAAACGGTAATTTTCAACTCCATTGTTTCTTCTACTCTTTTAGAAGAAAAGTTTTTAGAATCCTACTCTAAGGTAGAACTTTTCCTTCTCCTCCATTTATTTATTTACTCATTTCCTTAATTATTCCAATATAGAGTTAAGGTTTCTTATTTTATTCAATAGGTTTTAATTCTTTACTATCATTACTTATTTTGATGCTCAAAAGTCCCATATTTGGCTAATGCAAATCCTTTCAGACTGGATCCTGGTAATTTTGACATGTTTCCATCACTTTCTCTTTTTTCAAGCACTTTACTTTCTAGCATAACAAGCTGGTCCAGGCTCATCTTGTACCTTCTCTGCCCCAGTCATGTAACTATGCAATCCCTCATTTCTCCAAGGGGCCCTGATTCCTTTTAGTAGGAAATGATACTTAGAAGCCAAGATCTGTATCCTTAGGTGTGCTCATTGCTACTGGGTCCTCTCAGTGAACAAATACCACTTTAAAAGTGTTCCAATAATGATTGTTAAATACATTGATGAGCTCATTGTCCTAAGACAGCTGACAACATATTTAAACATAGTATACACATCCTATGTTACACACATATATTAAACATTATATATAAAAAACATGCATTTGTACTGGTACCTCCATGCAAAACAATACTACCAGTGCATTCTAGCCCTTTCCCTTTCCATATTTGTAACTCTGTTCTCTGACAGTGAGAAACCTAGATCCCATCCACAATATACTTACTAATTTGCCCAATCCTAGGACACATATACAGGGGTTTCAGAATTACTAACTCATACTACTGTGAAAAACAAACCTATTAAGTAGAATTCAATATTTGTTTACAGTTCTTTTGATCTTTAGGTTGAGGGTATATAGTGAAAATTCAGTAAAAAGTTATTTGGATTAGTTTAAATTTTAGTTAAAAGTTATTTGGATTAGTAGTAAAAAGTTATTTGGATTAGTTTGTTTTTTCCTCCAGCATGATCATGTTTTTCATTTGAAATGCAAATAGACCCACTGGCTTCTGTTTGTATTTTATTTTATGTTTTTTCCCCATCCTCATTAACTTGGCTTTTTTGAGTAGTAAAACATTAGGATGATTCCAAAAGTTAAGATTGCCTAAAAAAGGTATTTTTAAAAAACTGTCCGTCACCAATATCTTGCATCCCATTCTTACCACATGTTATATATAACGAATCTCACTAGTACTTAGTTTATCCTTCCTGTGTTTCTTTTGGCAAAAAAAAAAAGCAGATGTGTGTATATTTTCTTATAACTTGTTATTAGGATTGTTATTAGCTTACAGAAAAAGCACCATTTATACACACCATATACTCAATCAGATCAGGTTGCATTTCTTACTGACTTGGAGAAGCCTGCAGGGGTCAGCAGGAGACCCAGAGGCAGCTCTCGTCAGCTGAGTGGATATTACAAGTTCACTGCAGTCTGAACCCACATCCATCAACTGGCTGCTAATCCTTCTTGACAGACATCCCAGAAGAAACTTGATGTGTTAACTAGTTCCAGAGTTTAACGAGTGTGAAAGCCAAAGTTTTTATTTTGGAGGCTGGAAGTAAAGTGATTTACTTCTACATTTGACTGACCATGAGAAGTCAACAAGAAAAAGTGGCTGGACTCCTTTGCCTAAATGCTCTTTTTTTTCCCCCTAGAGGAAAAGCCTACATTTTTGTAGAGGTGTTTTCATTTCTTCCCCATAAGTCTGTACCTAGGAGACTCAGAGCCTCAAGCCCCAAGCCCTTCTTAAGATGCATTTGATACCACCCCATGCAGAGTGACAATAGCAGGTCTGTCTGCCTGCCTGTCAGTGGGGCCTCTCGGCCCCGCAGGTGAAGAAAAAGGATGGTGGCGCTCCACCTGAGTGCACCTGTGCTCACCTGAGCAGAGTCAAGAATGTGAACAATTCAAGTATTCTCCAGCCGAGAAACTCAGCTGCATGACTGAGAGAGGCTGGGTGCACTTTTCTCTTTGGGTATTTCTCCTTTGTCTCCATTGCATTTCTTGGCAGAAGGGCACTGTCAGTTCTGGATGGCAGACGGAGAGCCTCAGATGGCTGCCTTGGCTCAAGCAACCAGGGCTACAGCAAAAGAGGCGGTTTCAGCTGTTCTGAACAGCCAGGAGCAATCTGAGCCCACCTGGGCATAAGGGAACCCCACCACCACCACCACCAATTCTGCCAGGTGCCGAGAGGAGCAGAGCTTTTTCCTCCATCCCCATGTTTTCTCCTTACGTCCATCTTCCAGTCCCATTTTAGTACACTCATTCCAGAGGTGTAAAGAGATACTTGCCCTCAGGGCAAAGGAAAGATCAACTCTCCCCTTTCCTGATCCAACTTAAACCCTCTCTGGATTGAAAGCAGCCCCTCTCCAGCCCCATGAGGCAGAGAACTGGGAATGATGTGTTGATGGATGGTAACATATATGTTAGAACAATATGTCCCAATACTGTGGCTCTTTTATAGATGCTTGGGTTTGGAGGGGCCTTAGAGGTCACCTAGGCCAGTCTCCCACCTCCCCAGTGATACCTCTGCAACACCTTTGACAGGTGGCCATTCAGTCTCTATCTGAACACTTCCAGTGATAAGGAACTCCACTGTTGAAGAGCAGATTCCTATTCATCCTTATCAAATGTCACTTGTTCTGTAAAGCTTCTCCCAACTTGCCCAGGCAGATCAGTTACTCCATAATTTGTGATCCCTCGGCAATTTTTCCCTCCCTCCATGAGAGCACATTGTGGAATTTATCTGTTTACATCCAAACCCACATCCTATTGGGCTCTGAACTCTTCAAGAGAGAGCTACATCTCTGTAGTCTTATCGCTTGATACACCTGCCACTTAGAAGCTATCCCAATATTGCTTGTTGAATTGTAGAAGGTAGCGCATACCATATTTAAACAGCTATAATCATTAGAAAATCTGTCCTTACGTTAAGCCCATGTCTTCTTGCAGGCAATTTCTATACAGTGGTTCTTATTCAGTCCTTGGGGAGAGGGACAAAAGGGAGAGAGAACTTTGCAAATGTCCACTATTTGCTAGACACTCTGCTAAACAATTTATATAAAATCCACTTGTTCTTCCATTTCTTCTGATAGTTGCATTCCTCAGGATCCCCCTAAACCGCTCCCGTGCAGGCTCGCCCTGTCTGATTCCTTCACCTCTTCCTCAGCTGACGTGGCGTTAGGACCTCGACATTCCACTCACCTTCTTCTTCCAGATGGGTGGAGGAACTTAGAGGAGCTAAGGCAGGGGTTCTCAACAAGGGGTCCGTGAGCTTGAATTGAAATTTTAAAAAAACCTTATTCTTGTGGGGACGCATTGGTACGGGGGTGATCTATTTGTTAAATAATACATAGTATAGTGTGGACTTAGTAAGGGGTCTATGGTTTTCACCTGACTGGCAAAGGCATCCATGTAACAAGAGGTTAAGAACCCCTGAGCTAAGAAAACCCAGAACCATGTGTCTAGTTCCACTATCTGCCCCTAGAAGGAAATGTCCGGTGGGATAGTGTGTGACAGCTATTCCTTCTCCGAGAGGGCAGGTACAAAGGTGAACACCTTTCCTAAGTACCAGCCACAGTACTTAAGTAGGACAAAGCTTCCTAATTTTCCTTCAAGCCAACCTCGAGGGAAGATCCTATTCAGTGTCCCAGCTAATGAAACATTAAATCTGAAAGCAAAGGACCCTACACCCCCACCTTCAGAAGATTATTGTCAGCAGTATTGAATCTTTGGACCCAGGTTTCTATTTGCAGGTCAATCAACATCAACATTTATTCCCAATTTTTCCTGAATCTGTGATATAATTTTGATTCTGGTTATTTTCAAGCAGGAAGCACAATGCTGCCAGGACATGAATATGCCTTTGTATTTTAGCTTATCAGGTCTCTTTTCTCTAGAGAACCCCAAGAGCCCCTAGGGGTGGGAGGTGAGAGGTGCACATGACTTGGAAGGTGAGGATATAGATGTCCAAATCAAACTTTGTTGCCTGGAGCCAGCCGCCTCTCCCCACCCCACCCCGAAACACACCCACATAGCCAACTGTTGCTTCCCTTCCTTGCCATCTCCAAAGCAAATCTCTGAAGACTATGATTAAAATGTGATTTCATTCACTCTCTCTTCTCAGCTGAATATATAGTGCCCAGTCACTCCTTAGTCCTGTAACTTTCTCTTCACACTCTACCCCAGGATGCCTCATCAGACATCAAGTCAGGCTCTTGTTAGTGATACTGGCTTTGTAGACATCATCTTAAAGAACCCTAATGCCTTTTTGTACTCCACCTCCCACCCACCCCCCACACCCCCCACTGCGGCTCAAGCGATCACTTCTGCTTTGGGGCCCAGGCTACAACTTTTAGAGGCTTCCATCCTAACACTCGATTGAAATTATTTATGCAACTGTCTCCACAATAATAGTCTATGAACTTCCTGAGGCCAGAAACTTTATTTTGTTTGTCTTTGCATTTCCAGGATCCATCATAATCCCTGACATGTAGGAAATAATCAGCACCAGTCCAAAAACTGCTGAATCATATGTCTGTGACCTTACCCAGTCCTCAAACCAGTAGCTTTGCTGTATGTAAGAGTCACCTGGAGAACTTGTGAAAACTGCAGACTTCATGGCACACCATGGGTCTGAGTCTGATGCATTGGTGGGACTAAGAAATTTGCCTTTTTAAATAAGCACCCCAGATGAATCTGATGTAGGAGCTCTTCATACCACACTTTGATAAATAGTGACTAATCAGCAGTCTATTTTCCCCAACAGGCTCTGGATTTAGGATAACCTGCCATTTCATACCTATAAAATTACTAGCCTGGGAGATCAGTGACAAGGTGTAAATATAGTATAACAGGTTTTCAGCAAGGCAAGTGAAAAGGTCTCTTATGAGGTAAGCCCAATTCAGTAAATTAATAGCTGGTTAGACACTTAGTCTAACCAGGCAGGTATGCTGCAGTAGCAGGCAACCACAAAAATCCCGTGTTTTAATGTAACAAAAGTTTACCTCTCACTCAATGGACTTGGCAGGGGACTCAGTTCATTTGTAGTCACTCAAGGACGCAGGATGATAGAAGTTCCATATCAACATGTGCTTCCAAAATCACCAAAGCAGGGAAAAAAGAAATGTGGCAAATCTTGTACTGATTCTAAGGCTTCAGCCTAAAAGGGGTCACATTTCATTGACCAAAGCAAGCCAGGGCCACAGCCAAACTCCACGAGGAAATGTATCCGGAAGGAGAGGAGAACCTGAACACTAATGAATAGCAATAATTGTTAGCCAAACACTCACACCCAATACCAAATCAGAGAGAAGGTGTCAGAGAGCCTGAGGCAAAGTAGGTGCTCAATAAATATTCCTTAAATAAATGAAAGGAGAGATCGTGGAGTCCGTACTGGGAACCCACCATCTTTCTGCTTGCAAAGCTGGTTCTATTCTGTTTAAATGTGTATTAAAATGCATGTTCTATGCTGTTGAGTGGGGAGAAAGTGAATTGCAGAACATCTGTTTGGTAAGATTATAATCTCATTTAGGTAAAATTATAAATGTACGCACACATGCAAGGCAGAGTTGTAGGTTATACAAAGAGAAATGTCTGGAAGGGTGTTCTGCCAAATGCTATTAGTGGATTATTTCAGGCTGGTAGGTTTTTATGAGACTTTCCAAATTTAATTTTCCTTGAGGGTTTAAAATGTTTTCAGTAAGCATGTTAATCAGAAACAAATAATAAAGCTACTTTTGTTTTGAGATCCTCATTATAAAGGAGTGAACTAGACAATACTAATAAAAATATGCATGGGGAAATGAAAAGAAAACATCAGCATATGTTCTAAAATAAGAGCAAATTTTAAAAGTGGCCTAAGATTGCAAAGATGTCTGTCTAAGGATATCCAGTGGAATACTCAGGACAGTGAAAAATTTGAGATGTCCATCAGAAGCTAAGTACTCCAAGAATAGTGTGGACTTGTGAGAAGGACCCAGGGACCACCTGAAAAGGGGCTCCCAATGGCCAGATCTGGGACAATTGGAGCATTAAAATTAATAAGGATAGTAATAATCATTTTAATGAAGATAAGAGTCCAAGAAGCTGTTGGAGGCTCCTACACTGGCTAGTTCACCAGAGCTGTAGCCATGTGGTCACTTCAAGGTCTTCATATTACTGGATATATCAGCAGTTTTTGACAGTTGGTTGCTCTCTCCTCCTTTAAAGACTGTTTTTTTCTGACCTCCCAGAACATGACACTCCCCTGGCTTTCCCTCCACTTCATTGGTTCCTCCTTCTCAGCCTCCTTTACTGTTTCTACCTCCTCTCCTCAAACTCTTAATATTGGAGCCCCCAAGTTTCAGTCATTGCTCCTCTTCTCTATCGACGCACACTCTCCCCTGGTCATCTCATCCACGCTCCTGACTTTGTTTCTTCAATATGCCGATGACTCACAAACTTATTTCTCTCTCCTGGACCACAGATGTATATATCCAACTGGCTACTTAACATGTCCAGTTGGCTGTCCAATAGACATCCACAACTGACCACCCAGGTCTTTCCCCACAACCTCTGTCCATCTCCACTGCTGTCTTCTCCATCCTTCCAGAGGTTCAGGTCAAACCTCTGGAGGCAGCCACGACTCTCCTCTTTCTCTCACACCCACCCTCTAATCTGTCAGAAATCCCATTGGCTTTGCCTTCAAATACACCCAGAAACCAATCCTTTTCTCATTGTCTCCATGGCTACCACAGTCTGTTTCCCCTGCCTGGAAAGCTCCCCCCACAGACAACTGCAGGTCTAAATCCCTCACCTCCTTCAAGTCTTTGCTCAAATGCCACTTTCTCAAAGAGGGTTACCTTGACCACTGTAGATAAAAATTCAATCCAATGCCCCTTATCCATTTCTTTTTCATGGTACATATCACCTTTGTGTGTAGTATATGATTTGACTTTTGTTATGTTTATGTTTGTTGCCTGGAATACCAGGAGTGGGCTCTTTATCTGTTTAGTGCCACATAGCAGACATTCAATAGAATTTCTTGATTGAATGAATTGACATTTAAAATTATCCATACTGTTATGGGGAAAAGCCACTTACAAAACTGTAGAAGCAAAATAGTGTTATTTTTGGAAAAAAAAAAAAAGCATAATATAAATATATACTGGAATATATGTAATAGTTTAGAAGGATACATAACAAAATATTTACTATATATATATATATATAATGTATTACCTTTGTAGTCAGAAAAAGGAATACTTTTATTTATCCTTTTATAGAAAAATTAATAAAAATAAAAAGTCACCAGGAACTTACAGAGATACGTTTATGACAAATTCCTAATGGGGAGGAGGCTCGTGGGGGTATTGTAGCATCATGGTCATGAACTTGGAGTTTGGATCCAGCCAGACTAGGCATAGCTTCTGGTTCCACCAGTTATTCTCACCTTCTATGATTTCCTTATCTATAAGATCTATAACTCACAAAGGTAAATGAAGAACCGTGTAAAGCATTTAGCTTTACTCCTCACAGCAAGCCTGATAGGAAGGCATCATATTCCAGATGTTGAAGGCAAGTCTAGAAGTTAGATTTCTTGTCCCAAATAAGGAGTAAATTCAAGATTTCCACCTGAGTCTTCCTGATACCAACGCTCATTACACCACACCACACTTCAATTCAAACCTACACAGACACTGCAAATGTCACGTGTGTATTAGACACAGAAGAATCTGCAAAAATGAGAGCATTTCTCTCCTGCTTTTATTTTTAAGGGAGTTCAACGGGCTGAGTAGAATCACAGATAGACGGAGCTGCAAGTATGTTTAGAGACCTTAAAAATAAGGAAATTGAGAACCAGGAACAATGATGGACTTTGCTAATGCTGTATCCCTGGAACTAGATCTATTGCCCAGTCCAGCTCTATTTCCACTCTACCCACTAAGTCAAGTTCTCCTATCTTCTCTGAGCACCTGCGCACAGTGTCAACCACCTTCTCTCTGCTTCCCCTTCCCCAGGGCAAAGAGTACCAGTCCCTTTAGATTTATTCTGCCATGCTTGTCCTAGCCTTTAATCATTTCCATTGTCCTCACTTGATTTTTTTTTTAATCTTTAGTCTCTGAAGTCCAACTGAGAAGTAGTTTCATATAAAACGTTTCTTGAATAAGGAAAGAAATAAAAACGCATCCGCTGGTGGGCAACTGCGATGAAGTAAGAGGGACAAACGTGACAGCCGCCCCTGCCTCCAGGTCATCTTGCCTGGTAAAGATCAGTGAGCATTTGGGCTGAACCAGCCAGAGGGAGTGGAGGGGGCAAAAAATGATATCTTCATTCCCCAAGAGCTGGGGAATGAAACTTCTAAGAAAAAAAAGAAGTGTGATCCTTGCAAAGATAAGAGAGACAGAGATTTGATTAAATGACTAGGTTGCTAAGAAAACATTTGAAGACTCTGTTTTCTTTACATATAGTCTCCTGCTGTGATAGATTGGATAATGTACCTCAATTATACATGCTCTTAATCCTAATCCATATATCTGTGGATGTGAACCTATTGTAAATAGAACCCTTAAAGATGTTATTTTTAGTTGAGCTGTGGCCAGCTGAAGCAGATTACTGGGTACTTTATAAAGAGAACACCCCTGTACCCTCTGCTGCTACCACCCTTCTAGCCTTCCCTATCTCATCCTCAATGGAAAATCACTTAATAATGAAGGTGGAGATTTGGGTTGAATTAAACCAACAAGAACTCAATGTAACAGTTCAATAGTTAGTAGGAACCCCCTTGAAGTGGAAATCAAAAGATTCCGGCTTTGTAGCCTCACCTCCAAAAATTTTGTGACTTTCAAGCAGTCACTCAATCTCTCCAGGTCAAACCTGCCAGTGCTGTAAAATAAGGATAATAATAAAACTGAAGGCAAATAGCTAGGTCAATTAGGTGGTTCCTTGAATTTCTTCCAGTTGCACAGTTCGTTAGTTAAAACTGTTTATCAAGCCCCCTCTAAGGGCCAGGGATGTTAGGGAAACATCAGTGAACAACCCAAGCATAGCCCCGACCTCAAGGCAGGTAGGGAGCACTAGAAGGAAAAACAAATGAGTCTGGAAAGGGTAATAAAGAGGAGTGAGTGAATGGATGGTCAGGGAAGGACCCCTGATACAAAGTCACTCGTGTGCCATGTGATAGGGGAGAAGATTCCAGGAAGCAGAAGGACAAGTACAATCTCTGACTTTATGAACTCCATCCTGTGCATATTTCCTAACGGGCACGGGTTTCCTGAAAGCCTGCTTCCTTAGAAAGCCCAGAAGTGGGAAGGCCTGGCCAGCCCTGTTGTGCAAAGACCAAATTTTAAGAATTGGGGAAAGGGCCTCTGCCTTTTCTTCCTCGCTCCTTCCAGGACCAGCTGAAGTGGAGCCATCTGTCTGTGGGCTGGGATTTTCCCAGAGCCCAGCTTCACACGGGCCCTCTGTGTTTCCAGTGAGTTTCTCCCGCAGATAGTCCTGGGAGCAGCTCCACTGTTGCCATCTAGCTCCTCAGAGAATGGTAACACTTCTTCCAAAAAAGTTCAGTGAAGAGAACTTCCTACTGCTTACTTCCATTTTGGTTCAGAGTTCAGAGGTCATATCCGCTTACTCTCAGGCAAACCTGAAGTTAGTCTCCTGGAGTGGCACTTGAAATGAACAGAAGAACCCTGCCCTAAAATATTCCACAGGCCTGCCTACAAGGTCATCCGTAATTTTGAATTAAAACAATGAAGTCCCCCGTTAAAAATGCAAATGTGGCACAGTGTTGAGAGCACATTAGAATATCTGCTTTTAACACACATAGTGGGCTACACAGAGGCCTTCAAGAGGATATGCCCACAGCCTAAGCTCCAGAAACTGTGAACGTGAACTTATTTGTAAAAGGGTCTTTGCAGATATAAACAACTTAAGGATCTTGAGATCATCCTGGATTGTCCCGGTGGGCCCTAAATCTAAGGATAAGCATCCTTATAAAAGAGAGAAGAGGACACGGACATGCAGGAGAAGGCCATGTTGAGTGGAGATAGAGATTGTAGTGATGCATCCACAAGCCAAGGAACACCTGGAGCCACCAGAAGCTGGAAGAGGCAAGGGACGCGTCCTCCCCTAGTGCCTGCAAGGCAGCCCAGACCTCCCAACACCTTGATTTCAGACTTCTGCCCTCCAGACTGTGAGCAAAGACATTTCTGTTGTTTCAAAGCCACCAGACTTGTGGCCATTTGTCATGGCAGCCTCAGGAAATGACTACAACAACAGCACAGAATTAGTTTTTTCCGTTAGCTTCCGCTGCCCTCCTGGACCTCAAAGCTCTGAGGCCTAGGACGCCTACATTTATTATAGGGGAGGGAAAGGGAGCAGTGGGAAATGCTGGAGAAGGGGTGTCTGCAGAGCAAAGCCAGGTAGGACACAGCATGAGGTGGAGGGGCCAGACCAGAATACTGTGAGGAAAAGGAGGATTTGGGCACCCGAGGTGAGGGGTGCCAAGAGGAAGTGAGTAGGCAGAGCCCCCAGCAGGGCACTTGAGGGTTGGTGACAACCAACCCCACAGCCTGCACAGTGGCCTCGATGTTCCCATGAAGTTTTATGTCCCTGCAACTTCTTACTCAAGGCCCATTCGAATAGGACTCATTCCCAGGAGGAACTCGGGCTCTTCCCAAGGAAGTAGCTGATCCACCCCAATCGCTTCAGACAGGCTTTGGGCTGAGCAAAAAGATCTGTTAAAAGTTGTCTCATGCCTCATTTCTCTGATGTGAAAGCTGGAGGAACCATCTTGTTTGTGCTCTAAGGCAAATTCATGCTTGTTGGCTTCAGATTAAGAAGTTGCAGGCAACCCTACGCTGGCTTAGAGGACAGTTTGCCAGTGATTTGTCACACAGAGAGCGCTCCAGGGACTAGGGAGAAGCGTCTGAACTAGCAGGCTGGCGCACTTCCAGCTGAGAGCAGGCTCGCACGCACAAACCCGACCGCAGCGGCGCAGCTGACAGCTGAAACGTATTGCCCGGATTCTCCCTCTGCCGAATTTGATGGCAGCGATCAAGCAGGCTTCTTGGGAAGCACCTTGGGGATAAAGGTGGGGAAGAAAGCTTCCTTTGGGGTTTCCAAAACATTCCCCTTTCATGCTTGTTTTTACTTAGTCATTGCCTGCCTCCTGGCCTCCGGCCCTGGAGCCTGCCTCCTGCCTGTCCCAGGTAACCAGAGCTCTGAATGTACACAAAGCTCCACTATGTGGGCGCGATGTTATCAGGCGGACCTGGCCTGCTCCATGCCGTAAGACAGCGGTTAAGCCAGGGTGGCCGGACTCAGCGCTGAAACAGGACTCCCATGCCGGCGACCGAGGACAGAGTGGCCTTTGTGAGTGCCAAATCATATTTAGGCTCATTCCTTATTAACACTGCAGTCATCAGGGCATTTTCTTTCCTGTATAGACTTCTGTAGGAAGCGAATGAACCCTGGAGTTGACGCTGGATGGGATGGGACGATGCAGCTCTATTCGGATTCAGCCTTTATGGCCATCAGAACACAGAGGGCCCCATCATGTAATGATGCCAGGCCAAGCCTGCAGCCGAACCATGAAACTCGACTGGAAGCTCGAGAGAGTTAGACCTACGATTTGGGAAGTAGTGTGTTGTATAGGAGAGGCCGCAGGCTTTAGAAACTTATCACCTTGGATATAGCTTTGCACTCTACAACAAACCAGCTGTGTGGCTTTGGGTAGGTTTCTTGACCTGTCTGAGCCTCAGTTTCTCATCTATAAAGTGAATGAATAGTGCATACTTGGTAGGGAAATACAGCTAAACTGGCCCATGGTAGACGCTCAAAGCACAGCCACTTTAGAATTAAATGCATTTCCCCCTCTCCTGGCCCCAAACTACTGGAGTAGTCTCAGTAGCCCTGTCACTACCAGGGCTCAGTCTGGCGTGTTCTGTAAAAAGCTTCACAGGCAGTTTTGCACATGGAAAGATGGAGAATCACTTCACAAACCCCATCAGTAATCTGGCTTTCTTACACTCGCTGGGCCCCATTCTGAGGGAAAAGCCCCCTAGACTCGTGTCAGGGACAGTCTTGCTTTGTCAAGCCCACAAACTACCTGGTAAGAAGAGGCACTAGCTGAATTCTCAGCATTCTGACCCAGGCTGCTTTTGTCTAAACCATTACTTTCTCTGAGGGAATAACATAGCACAGAAGAATGGGGGTGGCTTGAGGAGAATCAGCCACAACTCTTTTCGTATGTTCTCTTACAACCTTGCTGCACGCTCTGTGTCGTGATGCAGTTATAATCTTAGGGCAGATATAATTTTATTCCAATTTATCACAACGTATAAATATGTTCTCATATTTTAAATGTTTTTCAGGGTTTTACATAAGCTTCATAATTATGTCTATCTGTTGTAAAAATATTCCTCTTAGTGAAAGGGCCATAACGTATTTAACCTTTTCTCTATTGTTGACCCTTGAGAGTATTTCTAATTTTTGTTATTACGGATACTACTGATGTGAATAGCTTTACAGGCAATTTCAGTTGTTTGCTTCCTCCCACCCTTCCTCTTTTCCTCCTCTCCTTCCTTCCTCCTGACTTCCTTCTTTCCCCTACTGTCAGCACTAGGCATTGGGTGGAAAACAGAGAGACGCAGCCCTGGCCCTAAAGAAATTCATTGTCTGAAGAAAACAAAAACTTAAAAAGTGCTTGAATTAAAACATGGTAAGTGTAACCAAAGATGCTTGGGGAAACCATGAATGACGGCCAGGAAGGACAGCATTAACCATTCCGCCAGGGGTGTCGGTGGGGGAGGGAGGCGGCTCACAAAGGAGCCGGTTGTCGACTGGCTCTGAGCAGAGCCTGTGATCAGGGAACGTGAACCTACGAGGTGGTTTGAGCTTTAGTTTCATTTCAGATAAGCCTCTAGGGCACCTTTTCCATTTAAGTTAGAATGAACCTCCCGCTGAGGAAGACTCTAGGCCCACCTGCTGCACCTTGTGTTTGTGAGTGAATGCCCAGCATTTACATCACGGCGGATGGAGGAGTCACTCCCTACCTCTGCCTGTTTAGCATCCTCTCCACTATGTGGGACCCACTCATTACAATATAAAATGTCCTTAAGGCTAAAACTCACTGGTACATAACTGGTTAGGACACTTAACAGGACATTTCACACCATCCTTCAAAGCCCAGCTCAGATTGCACGTCCGCAGCCAAAGCACCTTCAGCGTGCACCAGACCGTAACTCTGTTTCCACAATTCCTAGGCCCAGCACAGGTCCAGATTGTCTGAGGGTAAGTTTATACAACCCAGAGGGGAGAGGCATTTTAAATGAAAGAATACCAAAAAATTCAAATTGGGTAGGAAAGTGGCTATTTATTTAGAACGAAAAAAAAGAAATAGTGACAGATTACAGCAATTTTAGTAATGAACACCGCTGAATTGTGTACATGCACTTGAAAGTGTTTAAAATAGGAAATGTTATGTTGCATGTGTACTACTACAATAATTTTTTAAATGCTTACTCTATTATGTCATCTTTATTCCCCCAGAATGAACAACTATTTTGTCTTGTCACCATTGATTAGTTTTGCCTATTGTTGAACTTCAGAAAAATTGAATCATAACTTATGAGATCTTTTGCATCTGACTTCTTTTACCCACCGTTTCACTGGTCAGATTCATTCATGTTAAAGTGGGACTTTCTTTTTTTTCTTTTTTTTTTTTGCTTATTTTAGAGATGTTGTTGGTTTACAGAACTATCATGCATAAAATACAGGATTCCCATAGACAAAAAAAATTTTTTTAAGCTGGCAAATACCACAAACATCACAAAATT
The DNA here is from genome assembly GCA_029593785.1 of Cabassous unicinctus. Classification (NCBI taxonomy): domain Eukaryota; kingdom Metazoa; phylum Chordata; class Mammalia; order Cingulata; family Chlamyphoridae; genus Cabassous; species Cabassous unicinctus. The sequence goes on from JAQZBX010007450.1 coordinate 46,540, forward strand.
CAGAAAAAAAGCCCACATTTTTATGAATTAACTTCCTGATATATCTTCATACTTTTCCTTATGTTTTAGCTGCTAGCAATTTTATAAGTTTTGTAATGTTTTCCAAAGATGAGAATAAATAGTTTACTCTTTCTTTCAGCGTGGTTAGTTAAAATTTGTTATTGTTGGTAGCTGGTACGCATAAAACATGTAAACACACACAGATTAGCTTAGTTTTGTAATAACTGCTACAGGTTTGTTCCTATTAAAATAGGAATCGGGAATTCTGATAAATTCTACCTCATGTCATTCCCATTTTGCACACACACACACACACACACACATTCTACATATGAAAGTAGAGCAGCCGTGTATGGTTGTAATTGTCTGCACTCCATTATCAAGCACATTTCTGACATGAGGAGAGTTCCATCTTGCTTAGTCATTGAATCAAGTCCTCCAGTTACAAGTTGATGCTTGGAAGCACTTTCTAAGGCTAGCTTCCGGCTCCATCTATTTCAAATCTTGTTTCTCCTCTGTGACCTACATGCTTCCAGTGCCAGGTGTATGACCTCTGACCCTGCATCTTCACTTCATAATTCTGATGAACTGGAAAGCGAGTGGTAGGAATATTCCTGGGAGCCATTTCTGTACCAGCCTGGCTAGCAATATACACAGAAAAGGCTGTGAAAGACACAAACCCCCAAATAACTGCAATCCCAACTCAAATGCCACTTAGCCAAGTCTCAGAAATGCTCACAGTTATTCCAGCAGCACAAAACACCAGGGGAAGTACGACGAAGAGGAATTCAGAATGAAAAGAAGGGGTCTTAGCTGATGGTCATTCAAATATCTTCTTAATACAAGTCTTTAAAATCCCATGAACACATTGTTCGGACCTCTCTAAGGGTTTTGAAGAGACCCATGAAAGTAAGGGGTCCTGAGATTTTAAGTTCATTAGCTTCACAATAAATCTGCCTCTTGATATTACCTTTTTTGATTCCTGGCTTACATTATTATATACGATTTTCTTGTATTTATGCCTGCTTTCACCACTTACTACCTCTGAGATTTAAGTCATGTCTTGTAACCTCTCTGAGTTTCAGTTTGAAATCTGTAAAATGAGGCTTAAATAGAGAATGCCCTATCTGTTCCTGGAGCTATTGAGTGAATAGATGGGAAGGGCCTTGGAAGTCAGCAAAGAGTTCCCATGACCATGGTGGATTTAGTGGTGCAAGTGGCAATGGAAGAATCCTTCACAAGCTCATTGGTTATGGCACAGGGGACAAAGAATCCAGTCAGTACTTGAGCTGACCTTGGGTTGCCTCAGGATGCTAACTGATTTTTTACAAGGTTTTTGAGGCCCATTGTGGTTGGGCCTTGCTGGCCTCTCTCTCTCCACCCTCTCCCACTCACTCCCCTCCGCTCCTGCTGCTGAACCACCAGGAATTTCTCCATCATGCAATCTTCCTCAGGCCTCTGGGCCTGTTCACATGCTGGTCACTCTGTCTGCAATGCTCTTTTATCTCCATGCTCCCTTCTTTTCCTATCTACCTTCTGATGGTCCTCCAGGATGTAGCCTAGCTGTCCCTTCCTCCAGGAAGTGTTCTCTGATGCCCTGGTCTACATGAGGGGCATCTCCCATGTCTCCGCACAGCGTCCTGGCCTTCCTCCATCTCCACACCCAGTACACTGGATTTCTATTGCCTGTTCACTATCTGTCACCCCACCAGCCAGCAGGCTCCTCGAAGACTCACAGTACTTAGTACAGTGACTGGCAAATACTAGGTGTTCAACAAGTTTTTGTCAGTGAATACATAAGTGAAAATAGGAAAAAGAGTGGACCCTCCCATCCCGTGGTGGTATCCAGAAAAAGAGGCGTAAGGGTGGGAATCCTCTGGGATTGATCTTTGGGCGCTTGGCTGACTCAAGAGCAAAGCAAACTTTCTCCTATCAGATGACAGAGGGTGAAAGGCTCGCTCCCTGAGGGCACTTCTTCAAGGAGCCTGGGCCCAATTTGCTGGAATCATTGACCCCAAACCTCAAAGAGTTTGCAGAGGTTGTATGACTGAATGAAGGAACCTTGTACAGGTCAGTGACAGCTGCCCTGGTAACACGGGACTCGCTGACCTCTGTGTGGCCAGCCACAGAGAGGAGTCGCAGGTGGCTCTAAGAATGTGGTATTCTCAGTGGCCAGCCCTGAGGCTACTCTGAACAGGAAGACTCTTACCCCTGTGGGAGCACAGGAGTGGAAGTGGAAGAAAGAAACAAAATGATCGTTAATCAGAACTGAACGGCCTGAAGTCAGCCTTCTTTCAACCTCAGAATACATCTATAAGGCTCATGATATAGCTGACAAATCAACACGTCCTCTGGAAAAGGGTCCAACCTGGGCTCGAACAATGGCCCACTCTCCTCTGCAGTAGGCAGAAGCAGAGCAGGAAGACTCTTATATCACATGGTTTATTTTTTAGGTGCAATGAGGAGAACACTATCCACTCCTAATTGCCCATTGCAGTCTGAAATTTCACAATTAGAGGTGCATTCCTTTGACTTAGTGTTTCCTTCCCTGGTAAAATACAAATATCTCTGCAATCTGTGCTTTGTACCATATCAGTCATTTACACCATATATCAGTTGATATAATCCACTCCTGACTTCATGATTTGCTACCCGAGGCAGAGTAGGTGAATATTCTCAAGAGAATTTCAAGCCCCAAAGTCAATATCATCTTCTTCTCAATTTTGCAAAGGGTTTTTGGCCCTGGCCCTAGTGGTATATGTGTTAGATATTAGGAGGATTGTGTCTTGGTTTGCCAGGGCTGCTGTTACAAACACCACAGATTAGTTGGTGAAAATAACAAGAATTTATTGCCTCACAGTTTTGGAGACTAGATGTCCAAAATGAAGGTGTTGAAATGGCCATGCTTTCTCTGAATTCCACAGCGTCCCGGTGGTGGCACGTTGGCAATTCATAAATCGATCTCTACCTCCATCACTTGGCCATCTGCCTCCTTCTTTCTTCTGCGTATAAGGACTCTCAGTCATGTTGGACTGAGGCCCACCCTAATTCGGTTTGGCCTCACCTTAACTAGTAACATCTTCAAAGAGCCTATTTACAAATGAATTCGCATCCACAGGAACAGGAGTTAGGGCTTGAATATGGCTTTGTGGGAGACATGATTCCGTCTATAACATCCTATGATGTTCCTCGCCACAAACACTTCTTTATTTTGTCCTTTCTCTGCATTTCCTACTTTTCCCCTCCATTGTTTTTCTTCTTTCATTCCATTTCTTTTCCCTTTCTTTCTCTATTCCATCTACCTGCCAGCCTAGCAGGAACACCCATCTATCTATTCATGGGCACTTCTTAACACAGGGGCAGTATGGTATATGATAAAGAGCTCAAAGGCTTTGGAGGCAGAAAGGCCTGGGTTTTAAATGTAGCTCCTGTTGTTTAGTAGCTGTGTGAACTTGGACAAGTCACTAATCTTATTTTTCTCTTTTGGAAAGTGGTGGTAGTAAGTTATACCAACCCAGCTGGGAATTATGCAGATTAAAAGGAGTCTCACCAATATGGTTGGGTCTCACTGACCTCTTTCACCTTTTTATCGTACCTCCGTCTGAGCCTCACAAGAGTACCCAATGAAACCCCATGGCCATTGCTTCAACCCATCTCACAAGACAATATTTTTTTCTTTTCCTTTGTCCCTGCCCTTAATCTTCCTCTATTAATAGTAATCTCCACTCAGTTGCTACATGGCAGCCTAGTCTTGATAATACAGATGAGTTTGTACAATTGGCCAAAGTCAAATAGAAATGCTGCAACTTTAAAGCATGCTTTCCAATGGTGTGTTGTTTGGTCTAGCTGCATCAGAATCTCTAGGAGTGTATAGTAAACTGCAAAGTCTTGGTCCCTGTCACAAAGCTCCTAACATGGCCTGTAATCCAAACATTTGGCAAGCACCACAGGTGATTCTTTTTTTTTTTTT
>JAQZBX010007451.1:0-50551 GCA_029593785.1 Cabassous unicinctus
AAGTGATTGGTCTTTGGTTATAATGTCATTTATTCATTCATTTGAATATTTATTAACCAACAGTTAAAGTGGAATGGGGAAAATAATCTAGTGGCAAAGAAAGTCCTATTACATATTCACTGCCTAGCAAGGAGTTTTAAAATGATTTTTGAATATTTGAAAAATAAGAATGAATCAGGACATTTCAGCAGCCACCTCTAATTCCTCAAAATATATTTATCTGGATCCTTTTGCATCTAGCTTATTTAAACTTTATTTATGAAAATTAGCATTCAATTTCAGTTCACAATATTCAGGTAATTGGATGTAGTGGTGATATGCAATAGCAGGACTAGAATTTTAGTCCTTTCTGTAGTCAACTTGATTCCATTGAGCAACCCGTATATGAAATGTCTTTACCATACGCAGTGTTTAGCACACTATGCCATACTTTGTGGCTCACAATAAACACTGCTGCCTGATTTCCAAGTATGGAAAACAGGCTTTTGATAGACTTTATGTCAAAAGCTGAGCTGAGCTGCCAGATGTTGAATGTAGGCAATTAAGACAACAAGCCAAAGCACAGCTAAGCCTTTACTCACTGCAATAGTATAACCAAGAGGTTAAACCAACGAAGGTTCCAGTTCCCCCTTTCTTCCCTTCCCCCCCATGGACAGTGCCACTGGGTAAGTGTTAGATGGGTCAGCACACACAGGAGGGACATCCGTCTGCTGAGGAAGCCCTGAACAAAACGCTCTTGCCATTTTATGGAACTAGGAGATTAGGGAAAGGAAGAGGGAGGTGGGACTAGAAGTGAAAAAGTACTGAGTGCTGAGTTAGAGTGGAGAATAGTGTCTTCATGTTCTCCCCCTCTTCCTACTGATAAGGAGGTCTTATCAGAGGTGCCTGAGGAAGGCCTCAATTTTGAGCCCCTGATAGGGAGGCCTCCAAATGGAGGTACCCAGGCTAGGGTTACAGATATGCACAAGAACAAGACTGGCAAGAGGATCCTGAATCCTTGCCTGCAATTCCCTTCAGAGACTGCAAGCACTGACTGTGCACCAAATCTCACGTGGGGAAGGCAGCTTTCACCCATGAGGCCTGTCAGGTGAAACCTTTGTAAAATTACACCTAAGTTTTAGGCTAGGAGCTGGACTCCTCATTGACAAATGATCTTTGTTGTACTTTGTCAGTGTAGCTTGTGATAGCCTCAGCTAATATGTTATACCCTTCATTTACCTCTTGTCTTATTGCATCAATCATATCATGGTAAATTTGCCATGGTAATATAATGAGCTGGAGGTTAGCGTCTGGAGAAAAATGAGTTCAAAAACAAATATTCCCTGGAAACTCTTAGTCATGAGGTAGTAATACTGACATCCATTATTTGCCTGTTCATTAGAGATGAAACAGTATGGGTTGTGAGAAGTTCAGAGTGATGCTTCTCACGAACATACCAGACCCACAGGTTTTTATACTCCTGGGTTTCTTAAGAGGATTGCATGAACCCCAGAGCCAATGGCCCGTGGAAGCAGCACTGGTTCATTTTACCAAATGAGCAATAGGCTATTTACAAACAAGCAGATCTCCAGTGATGTATATTAAAATGGCTATCCTATATTGTTTAAAATCTAAATGGAAAAAAAATCATTATGGCACATTTGATCTGTGAGTCTAAAATACACTTTCTGATGTAATGACAGATTCATTTTACTTTTGTCCTCCCAAACATGTGAGAACCAAAATTGTCAAAGAACACTTAATATTTAGTACAACAGCAAAGAATGTAAGAGAGGAAGTATTTTCAAAAGAAAATCTTGGAGATCAGTTTATTGCAAACAAAACATACTAAAGGGAAGCAGGAGTGGCTCAGTCGATAGAGCCCCCGTTTACCATATGGGAGGCCCCGGGTTCGCTTCCCGGGGCCTCCTTGTGAGGGCAGGCTGGCCCGCGCACGAGGGCCTGATGCAGCGGGACCTCACAGCGAGGGGAAGATAAGCAGACACGGAGAAGACACACAGCGAATGGACACAGCAAGCACAAGCAGCAAGGGGGGGATAAATAAATAAATAAATAAATCTTTAAAAAAACAAACAAACAAAAAAACCATACTAAGCAGTGAGTATACACTCATGATACACATAAACACTAATAACTAACAGGTACTCCAGCTGCAGATCTCAAAACAATGGATATTAAATAAGTTAAAGGTACTTCAGATACAAAAGAGAAAACAAAATAGTAATTAATGAAATAACCATCTCTATCAACATAACACAGGCAGGAAGGATGAAGTGAACAAAATCAGATACAAGTTTTTCCTCAATGTTTTCATCAGCATGTTTTTGTTTTTTTTCTTTTCGCTTGCATACATTAGATTTATTACAATAACTCTTCTTTGTCATTCTAAATATTAACATTTTACCCTTTAAAGAGAAGGGTCAGAAAGAAAGAAAATGCCAAATCCTTTTTGAAATTTACTGCCAGGTCCATTTAGGCCAAACCACTGACAGCCAGTCTGTACAAGAGCCAGATGCGTTTTGCTTTCCTCACTCCCCTCACTTAATACATACAGGACTGCAGTTTGGGGGAAACAATCATCTTTGGAGAGATAACGATACAACCATGACTACATTTCTTTACAACTGAAACACGAAATGACTTTTTAAAAAATTAAAATAGTTGTAAAAGAAACAAAAGGTAGAATCTGTGCAATGTTCGTAGTCACAATGTAACATTTGCCAGAGTGACAGTGTTCAGTTACAATAATACTCTGCAGGAGCATCCAACATTTTCTGCCATAGGACTGTAGCAAAGGAGTTTGCAAAGGAAAGGTAAAAAAGTTTTGTTTATCAGATGTGTTTTAAATCATGATCAAGCAGGTCTGCTACATAACATTTTTGTTCAAAAAGTTTAACCTTTGTTAAACAAAGGAATCCTTTGTAAGAAAATCACATGTAAAATATATCCTTGTATGGACTTCAAAAACTGATCATACAAAAATTTTTAAAAAATAAATTAGATAATTTAAAGTGTCTTTTCCAGCAGGCATTAGCCTGTCCTCACTAGCAATTGGTCTTTATTTCATGTGTACAGTTGGCTAAGTGTCTGTTCTTTGGCAGTCAATGTATTGCCCACCTGTGGGCTCACCCAGCTAAAGTTGTTTCTTACCTCTCTGGTCATGGAAAATCAAAACTCTTACATGTCTCTTATATGCCCTGAAAATGCTTGGATGAAAATACAGGTCCTACAATTTTCTTAGAAATGGGTGGTCGAGAAATGAGGTAGATAAAGCTGATTGCAATAGGAAAGGGGAAGGGCAACTAATATTTATCAAATATCTAATGTAGGCAACTGTGCTAGAGTGAGTTTAACTAGCATTGTCTTGCCTTATAACCTCAAAGCAGGATAAAAACTATGTATATCAGTGACTTGTTCTCTTTAGAAGAAGAATTTTTAGAATAAGCAGGGAAAAGAAAACATGCTAAGCTCTGATTTGATTAATTTATGACCTAAAATATGTAGTTTTACATATTTGATAGAAATGGTTTAGCTTTCCATTATTTTTAGTTAATATGCATGTTGTTTATGTTTTAGCTATTAATATTTAATTTTAGAAATTAATTTAATTTAATTCATTTAATCACACTGTGGTATTGTGATAATGAGACAAAATTTTCAACTTTTAAAAAGTTACTGAACTTTTCTTTGTGCTATTTTATTTGCTTACTATAAATACCCTATAACTGTTTAAGAATAAGATACATTTTATGTTTGAAGAGTAAAAATTTTCTTGTATATATATGTGTTTATTTTGATTCAATCTTATTACGTAGTTAAAATCATTTATGTCTTATTAATTGTCTACCATGTTATTCAGGGTTCTCCAGAGAAACAGAACTGACAGGATATACAAATGTAAATATTAAGCAATATGTTATAGGAATTTACTCACCTTATGTGGCTGCGGGGGATTGGTAAGACCAAATTCCTTAGGAAGACCACAAATTGGAAACTCCAATGATGGTGAGGTTAAATTCTCCAGCATAAGTGGACTGGCTGAAGTAGAGACAGGGATTTTTCTTTCCTAATTTCTGAAATCCTCAGTTCTGGCTTTAAGACCTCCTACTGATTGGATCAGGAGACTCCCCACATTGCTGAGGGCTATTTCCTTTGTTCATTGTAGATGCAATCAGCCTAGATGCAACCAACTGATTCTCGATGCAAGTTCATCTATGAAATACCCTCACAAGAACAATCAGGCTTGTGCTTGTTTGACCAAACAATTGCACACCATAACCTAGCCAAGTTGACACATGAAATTACACATCACACCCACTTACCATGTTATAGATAGGGATGTAGGAAAATTTCCTTTTCTAGCTGTTGCTGTTATTTTACTTTTTTTCCCCCAAAATACTTTGTTTATGTAGTTTGTTGCTCTGATCTTTGATGCACAGAGTTTAATACTGATATCAAGTTTTATACCCATATATGGATAGAAATTTTAGAATGAACCCATTGTAAATAACTTTTGGGATCACTAATGTTTTGGGTTCATTCTAATGCTTTTTAAATTAAAATTAAATTAAAATTTTTATGTTAAAATTGCTACTGACATTTCTACCACCAAGCATTTCCTTCCTTGCACAGCCTCCTCTTCAATAATCTACCATCAACCCTCCTACCTGCCCCTCACTCATATTTTCACTGCCCTCCTTTTACCACATGACTGATCCTTGGGCCATAGTAAGACAACCAGTACCAAAGGAACCTGCCCACCATTGCAGATCAATGCAATTTCATCTTTTGCAAATTTAAGCTAGGAGGTATAGAGATTGCATAGCTGTTTGCTTGGTTGATTTGCTGTGTGCAAATGGAGCAGAGAAACAGTATAAAGTGAGAACGAAGAATGAAGCAGAGAAATTAGGAGAAACAGGGATCATGGATCATGCAATCAAAAGAGAACGCAGGGGAACCTTACTCTAACAATCTTTCAATTCCTGGTTCTAGTACCTCCAGAGTCCCAGCTGCTATTTCTCCCAAGTGTATTTCGTATAGAGTCTATTGAGCATCATGAGTAGCTTCTGTTTTTCTATCCAGTGACCATTAGGACACCCGCTCTGGTTTGGGTTAACGTTTGCCACATATCTTCATTTCTTTAACTTTTAAATTTCTTCTCTCAAAGATTTTTCTGGCTTCTAAATGATTAAATTTGTTTAGAAAATCCATTAGGTATTTCTTTCTAGGAAGTGGCTTTTCAGTGGTCACATAATTAATGAGTAGTAAATTTTCTGAACGCTGAGGAAATGGATTTTACCCACATCTGACGTGGCTTTTAAATAGCTGGAGGAAGCAGAGAGCATAGATTACTAATAACTGTGAAGTGCTGAACAAGTAACTCTTTTTTTGAATCTCTGTTTTCCCATCTGTACTAGAGGAATTGTAGTAGCTGTATTGGTTACTTCACAGGGAACTTGTGAGATCAAATGAAATAATATATCTGAATGTACTTTCTAAACATTAAATACAATATAACTGCTACTGATTTATGCATAAGGATATAAACCTACAGAGCAAGCTCACAGATACTTCAGATGAAAAAGGTCTAACTCCTTAGAGATCTTTATTCTACACATGTATCAAGTTTGTTGGATATGTCGCTTCAGGATATGTGGATAAATATGAGTGAGTTCCCTTTAGTCAGAAGTTAAGATACGGAGTAAACCTTGTAAAATGCACCAGCAACCTAAACACTTGACCTAACTTCATGTCATGAATTCCACGGAATAGGCGGATTTTAAAGTAGAGCAGATTCTTTGTGACTTCTGTGTTGTTCTAGAATATCTGAAGTCATTTTAAATATCAAGGTTTAGGGATGAAAGCATCTATATGCCCTAAATATGGCTGTTAAGCAAATAGTTATATCTCATGGGTATCCCCTGGAAAGTTAATTGACCTTATAAGAAGAGACCGGCCCTTGTCTTGTCAGTGTACAGAGAACTTTTGAAGAGTTGCCATTCCTTATCTGTGGCATCACATTTAATGTGCTAGAGGTTATATAAATGTAAGTGATGAGCAAATACTTCCTTATCTGGACAAAGAAAATTTTATACTTGCATATAATTACATGTAAAATTACTGTCCAGGGGTTTGCCAAAGGGAATTTAATATCTTCTCATTTCATGTAGGGTAATAGGGCTAAATTGTGGGAAAACGAGCTCTTTTTTTGTATGTTTTTGTGAAAACTTTTTAAAAATTTTTATTTTTTATTTTAAAAAAAGGTTTAGATTACATAAACGTTACATAAAAAATATAGGGGAGTCCCATATATTCCACCCTCTACCCCTCCCACACTTTCCCCCATTAACAACACCTTTCATTAGTGTGGTACATTTGTTGCAATTGATGAACACGTATTGAAGAATTGCTACTAACCATGGTCTATAGTTTACATTATAGTTTACACTTTGCACCACACAATTTTTTATAGTTTTTGACAAAATGTATAATGGCCTGTATCCATCATTGCAATGTCATGTGGGACAATTCTAATGTCACCAAAATGCCCCATGTTCTACCTATTCTCCCCTCTCCCTTACCTCAGAACTTCTGGTGGCCACTGCTTTTATATCAATGATATAAGTTCTTCCATTGCTAGAGTAATAATAAGTCTACTTTAGTCCATAGTTGCATTCCCCCCTTATGTTTGTTTATTCCTCAATCTTGGAGATTTTACGATGGTGATGCCCACTCTGTTTCTGATTGAGAGGGGGCTTAGATCCCATGGGGCAGATGGATGGAACTGTTTTGCTTGCAGTTGTAGACACTCTCCGTTTTTTGGGATGAGTGTTGTCCATCATCATCTCTTTGTTGGTTGTCCTGGAGTCCAGTGAACTGGAGAGTATGTGTTGGCTGCAACTCTGCTGAGATTCAGGGCTCAACCGGCATATAAATAGATGAAAGATTTAAGTCTCTGGGACATATATATAATGAGCATATTGCTAATTATAGTTTCAAATAAAAGGCGCAGAAGATCCCTGTGTAGGGAAATTATAAATGAATCTAACTCTGTTACATTGGGGAACATATATTCCAAAGTAAGGCCCACTGACAGGGTGCCAAATTCCTGAGCTTTTCTGCCCTACCTATAGTGTCTAGATGTCTCTAGAGCTCTCAGGAACCCTGCTGTTTGAGGCACTGTTTACTGTGGCAGTCAATGAGACGTGCATAAGCGTAACCTCTGGAATGATCTCCTGACTCATTTTGAAATCTCTTAGCCATAAAAACTCATTTGTATTTAATATTTCCCCCTTTTGGTCAAGGTCTTTTTCCAAATCCATTGCTAATTGGTGCTTGGTAATAATCATTCAGTGTCAGGGAGGCTCATCCCCAAAAGTCAAAACATGAGTTCTTGACCCATAACATTTAGTTTTAAATCCTAGGTTTTCGATTACCTTACTGCATGGTCTTGCTGACATTGGTTTGCTTTACTAAATCTCATTTCTCTCTTCTGTAATATGATAGTTGTAATGATACCAATATCATACTGTGTTTATGAAAACATAATGAGACAATGGACATAGAGCAAACACTACAATATTTGGACCCAGGTGCTCACTAAATATTAGTTAATGCTATGATTTGAAAAGAACAAAACAAAACAAAAAGGCTTATTTTGAAAGGAAGAACATTGAGATCTCTGATATTAACATGTTAACATGTACTAACTTTTCCCCTCTGTAATGTATGGTGCAAAATATTAATCCTGGGATGCAAATTTATTACAAATATAATTATAATCTTAAATGAGATGAAAAATTGTTTCAAATCAAATATTTTTTGCAATATCATTATCTTCCTTTTTATGAAATATTGATAGTGGTTTAAAAATGTGATGGTTAAGTGGTTCTTAGTTATGACAAATGATGTACCTGTCCAGTTATAATGCACTTTAATTGGAAATATAAAATCAGAGTTGACAAGCCTTCTGAGAAATTAAGTTGCTTCCTAAGTCCATTTGCATGAAAAACTTTTTAAGGGAACCAAGAACTGGATGGGTGTAAAGCTTTTGAGCTTAATGTAAATGGGCAAAGAATTTGAATTCTGATTTATATAAATAAGACAGTTAAAACTCATTTAATTATCTGGATTTTAGACTGTCATTTTATATTTGAAAATGAAGAGAATTACTTTTCCATTTTCCATTCATATTAAAAAATTGGGATTTTTTACCATTTATTATTACCACTAAAATAAGTCCAATAATTGTTTGTTTTAACTTTTTATTATGAAATAATATTAAATTTATAGAAGAGTCTGTACAAAGTGTTCCTTATATACATTTCGCCCAACTACCTCTAATGTTAACATCTTAAATTACTGCTGAACGTTTATCAAAACTAAGAAATCAACATTGATATAATAGCAACTAAACTACAGGCTTTATTTGACTTTCACCAGTTTTTTTTACTGATGTATTTTGTCTGTTCCAGGATCTAATCAAGGACACCATGTTACATTTAGTTGTCATGTTTCCTTAGTCTCTTCCAATATGTGACAGTTTCTCAATTGCTTCTTCTTCCTCATGATTTTGACAAATTTGAAGCATACCAGTCAAGTATTTTGCAGAATGTTCCCCCTTTGGTTTGTCTGATGTTTTCTCATGATTAGACTAGGGCTATGAATTTTTCAGAGGAGTATCACAGAGTGAAGTGCTCTTCTCATTACACCATATCAGGGGTACATGGTATCAATATGACTTATTATTGGTGATGCTAACCTTGATCACTTGGTTAAGATGGCATCTGCCAGGTTTCTCCACTGTACAGTTACTATTTCCCCTTTTCCATACTCTGTTCCTTGGAAGCAAGTCACTGAGTGCAGTCCTCGGGGGTGGGGGGTTGGGGGGAGAATTAAGCTGCACATCCTGGAGGCATCTCTTAAAACTACCACAATATTTGGGCCATATGATCCAGCAGATCCAATGGTGCTGCAATATCAGTGGCAAATAGAGATGCTGTCTGGAGCGTTTGACAGGCCCCTATATGAGAATCACAACACAGAGCCTTAGGATTTCAGAGCAAAGCCCTGCCATCCTCTGCAGATTCTCCTCTTGAGAAACAGCTGTTGGCCTGCTACTGGGCCTTATAGAGACTGAATGCTTAACCATGAGCCACCAAGTTATCATGAGACCTGAGTTGCCTATCATGAGCTGGGTGTTTTTTGACCTGCCAAGCCATAAATTTGAGCATGCGCAGCAACACTCCATCATAAAGTGGAAATCATATATATAAGACAGAGCTTGAGCGGATCCTGAAGACACAAGTAAGTTATATAAGGAAGTAGCCCAAATGCCCATGGTGCCCCCTCTTGCCACATTACCTTCTCTTTCCCATCCCGCAGCTATGGCCTCTTAGAGAGTTCATTACAATCAGTTGACTGAGGAAGAGAAAACTTAGGCCTGGTTTACAGATGGTTCTGCATAATATTCAGATACCACCGGAAAGTAGACAGCTATAGCACTGCAGTCCCATGTTCCTGAAGGACAGTGGTGAGGGTAAATCCTACAAGTGGGTGGAACTTTGAACAACAGAACCCTAACCAATATAGTGGATTATATTATATATATTTTCCACAAGATTTTTAAGAAATCATTCTCTGGGCAGCTGTCCCTAATGTACTTATAAGATAGAAATTGTAGTTATATTTTTTAAATGCCAATTATATTTTCTGGATCATAATTTTAAATGCATTTTTGTGGCTTTAATACTTACTATTTGTGCATTTCAAATAATTCAACTCTTATGAACTCTTAGTTGCTTGAATGCAAAGTATAAATACCAATACCTATCATATATGGTTGCTGTAAAGAGACAAAACAATAATTCACGTAAAAATGCTTTGAAAACTCTAAAATACTGGATGAATATTAGGCATTAAAATGTATTTGTTCTACAATTGAATCTTTGGAATTTATATATTTATTTAATGGAGCCCATAACGGGCAACTGTATCTGATGTCACACACAGCATTAGGAACAAACACAAATGCAAATGTTCTAACCTATGGTAAGCCTAATACATATTTGGTGAACTAAACAAAAATTTAATTTATATTTCTGTCACAGTTTAATTTTTCTCTGTATAATTATTTGGGAAAGCATATTAGTGAAATTATGATTTTATTTTTTAGAAGTGAGACAGTAGGTTAAATGCCATCTTAATCTGCAGGGTAGAGAGGTAAAGAAATAGATACTTCAAGTTTTAAAAATATTTTGCTTTTGTTTACTGGTCACTTTAGATATCTTATCTTGAATTGTTGCGGTAAATGCCTTGAATTTGTGATTTTTTTCCCCTGTGTTTCTGATGTGTTACTTAGCTATTCTGGGTGTGATATTTTAGGAACATTTTTATGGCCTGAGAGATTAAATCTGTTTGTGTGATTCTTCTAATATCCTTATTTCTTTTGACATTTGTGATGGAGCAATCACAATTAAATTCAAATCTTTTACTGTTGAACATAATCACATTCTACTTCACAAACACCTGAAAGGACTTTCTGAGTAGTTTTTTTAAATAAATATAGGTCAAGATAACAGAGATTGTGAAACCTAGAAGGTGAACCCAAATTTTGGAGCTGCTTTTGCCTGTGAGATACTTGTAAATTTGACAGCACCATCTGAGGGACTGAGATAATCTCAGGGGGGTAGGGAGAAAAGCAAGAGAGAAAACCTATCAAGTAGAGGGACTTTTCAATAGAATACATGCTTTTAAATCATATTCCTAGTGGGTTACCCACAAGGAGTAAGGGTAACCTGGAAAAAGAACAGCATTTAATAAAACCAAGCACAACTTCACACCAGTCAATAATTATTTAGATTAAGATAATATTCCCCTACTGCAACTACGAAAGTAAATCTTTGGAGGAAGATAACATAATTCATAGAATTAAATTATGTCTACAAATTTTGTATTCAATGTCAGCATTCAATATATAATAGCCAGTCATAAGAAAATTAACCAAAAATTAAGCGATAAAAGTAACAGTAAAAGTAACCAAGTAAACCAGGTATTGTTGTTTTTAGAAAGTACTTTAAAATAATTCTGATAAATTTGCTCAATAAATTACATGACTTCAGCAGATAATTTGAATCTTTATAAAAGATATAAAGGGAAATTCTAAAATGGTAAAAATATAGTAACTGAAAATTTAAAAATTAAATCTCAGTACACAGATTTATTAGCATAGTAGATATAGCTGAAGTGAAGATTATTGAGCTGGAAGTAGATCAATAGAAAATATGTGATCTAAAGCCTAAAGACCCAAAAGGATGGAAAACACAGAAAAAGTATTAGAAACACATGGGATACAGCAAAAATATCTAATATATATTTTATCAGAGTCCCACAAGAAGAGAAGATGAAAAAAAATGTGATAGATTAAATATTTGAAGAGATAATAACCAAAAATTTAAAGCAAAAAATAGAAGATATCGAGTAAGATATAAGTTGTACTTAACCCAAGTAGGACACATACAAAGAAAATATCATCTAGGCATATCACAGTCAAACTTGCGCATACATAAGACTAAAGGAGAATCTGAAAAACATCTGGGATCAGGGAAGACACACTACCATCAATGAACCACAAAAGAACTGATAACTAACTTATTAGTAGAAACCATGCATACCAGAAGATAAAGGAACAGCATTTCAAAGTGCTATAATAATATGACTTATAACCTCCAATTCTATACTCAGTGACATTATATTTCAAAAGGAGGCCAAAATAACATTTGTAGTCAAACAAAAGGAAATATTGAAGGAAGTTCTTAAAAAAAAAAAAAAACTTTTTATTGTAGTAACATAAATACAACTCCAGATTTCCCATTTTAACCACTTTCAAGTGTACAATTCAGTGGGATTAATTACTTTCACAATATTGTGCTACCATCATCAACATCCATTACCCCACCTTGTTCATCACTTCAAACAAACTCTGTACCTGTTAAGCAATAACTCCCATTCTTCTCCCCCTGAAGGGAGTTCTTAAGGCAGAAGAAAAGTGATGGTAAACAGATGGTAAAATGGAGAATAGGATAGAGAACAAAGAATATGTTAAATACATGGGTAAATATAAATGAATACTGACCACATAAAACAGTAATCATGTTTACGGGGAAGGAAAAAAAAGTAGAAATATAACACATGACCCTAATAGCACGGAAAGCAAGTCAAGTAAATGGAAATAAGTTAAGATCTTTGCATCTCCAGGAAGAGTACATTGCTAATCCAAGGGTGGATATTGTAATCTTTAGGGTAAGCATTTAAAAAATTGAAGGAAACTATATTTGTTACAAGTTAATGGAGGATTATCCAATGATCCCAAATGTAATCACAAGGGTACTGTAAAAAACACCAACAATATATTTAATGTTGACTGTAGCCCACCCCCTGCAATGGGAGCAAAACAAGTATGGCCTTTAACACCACATCTATTCAATATTTTCTGAAATTCTTAGCCAGTGCAAAAGGGCAAGAAAAAATTGGAAAGAAAGAAAGAAAATTGCAGAGGACATGATGCTATTTATAGAATAGCCAAAAGAATCTACAGGCATATTTTTAGTATATATGAGTAAATTAGCAAGGTCATCCAGATTCAAGGGCAACATATAAATATCAATTTTACTTCCATTGATCAGAAGCAGATAATTATAAAATCAAAATTTAAAACGATACCATTAATATAGCATCTAAAACAGCAAGTGTTTATAAATAATTCTAATGAAATCTACACAGGAAATTTAGGAGTTATTGAGAGAAATAAAAGAAAATCTAAAGAAATATAAGTATGTACCATATTCTGGACTTACAAAAGCTCAAAATTGTTTAGATGCTATTTTTCCCCAAATTTATCCTGAAATTCAGTGTAATCCCTTTGAAAGTTGAACAGATTTTCTTGTTGAAAATAACAAGCTCATTCAAGACTTCTATGAAAATGCAAAGAACCTAGAGTAACCAAGACAATTTAAAGAAGAAAAAAATAATTAGAAGACTTCATTATCATATATAAGGCTTTCTATAAAAGTACACTAACTAATAGATAGTGCATTCTTTGCACACAGATCAAGAAATAGATAAATGGAATAAAATAGCTTCCAGAAAACCTCTTACACATATTCATACTGCCATCTGATATAAAACAAAGGTGCCACTTCAGTTCAGTGGGTGGAAATATGGTATTTTCAATAAATGGTTCCAAAGCAATTAGATGTATGTAAGGAAAAAAATGAATCTTGACATCTATGAACCATACACAGAAATCATTCCATACAGATTTTATGTCCAAATGTCAAAAGTGAAACAAATATTCTACAAGAAATTAAAGGAGACTGCTCAAAAATTTGGGGTACAAATAGAACTAACCTAAAGGAAAAGATTGGTAAATTGTCATGTATTAAAATTAGCAACTTTAGTTCATCAAAAGATATTGTGTTAGAAAGCTCAAGCTATGTAGTGGAAGAATATACTTAAATGCATATAACTGACAAGGTACTCATTTAAAATATGTAGAAAGATATTCTACAAATCATTTAGAAAAAAACAAGTAATCAAGTGAAAAATTGAGCAAAGTCTAGAACAAGCACTTCATAAAATAAGAGAACCAAATGGCCAATAAACATTTGAAAAGGTATTCAACTTCATTGATCATCATTAAAATACAGATTAAAACAGTGTAGCTAATTACACACCTGCTAGAACAGCTGACATGAAAAGGACAGACAATAGCAAATATTCTTGAGGTTTTGGAGTAACTGGAAGTGTAATATACTCCTGGTGGGAGTGTATATTATTACAACCACTTTTGAAAACTGCTGGCAGTATCAACTAAAGGTGAATATGCATATGTCCTACAACCCTTGGCCAATTTACCAAAAGGAAAATAAAAGAATATTTCTTAGCAGCACTCATTGTAATAATTCAACACTCAGAAATGCGCCAATGCCCACGCACCATAGAGTAAATTTTTAAAAAAAGTATGGTATAATTTCTGAGTAATATTTAGGTAATCTAAGCACCTTTAAAAAAAATTATATATATATATAACAAATAACATTTATGTAAACAAATGCACATATATGCATATGTATTTATATATCATTTTACAAATATTGGTATGTATTGTGAAAAATTTGATTTTTACCCACAATAAAAAATAAATAAATAAATAAATAAACAAAAAGTATGGTATATGTATACAATGTACAACACTAAGCACAAACAAATTTAACTACATACAACATAAATGAATCTCAGAAACATGTTTAGTGAAATAGATCAGACAAACAATGCATACTATAGAAAAAAAATATTGTTTTGCAAGATTCCATTGAGATAAAGTTCAAAAACATGTAAAGCCACTCTATGGTGTTAGAAGTCAGGACTGTGGTTGTCTCTAGGGTGTGAGTCCTGACTGGAAGGTGGAACCAGAGGGCGTCTGGGCGTGCTGGTATCCTTCTGTTTTTTAGTCTAGATGTTGGCTGTATGGAGGGAGGTGTGTATTTTACAAAAATTGACTCTGAACTTATGATTTTTTTCTCTTATATACATTTTATCACTGATAACATGCTTAATTAAAAAAACAATGGTATTACAAGTGAATGTAGTTGTTCTTTTGGAAGTAGGTACTAGGGGACTTCTAGTCTACTGGTGCTGCTCTGTGTCTTCACCTGGTTGTGGTTAGAAGGATGCATTCGCTCTTTGAAAATTTGAAATTTTAAAAATGTATCTTTTAAACTTAAATACTTCATTTCATTTAGGTAAAAAACAATGTATCTGAGAACTGTACATTTCTCTCCCTTTTGGGTAAGCAGTTTATTTGAATCTACATTTTGTTTCATTATGTGCTGGGAGAAGAAAAGTGACCTTAGGGAACAAGTGAGAGAGAAAAGGAGAAAGGAAATACAGGGAGTTAACCAAATTAGTATTTCAAGCTCTATACCATTTTTACTTTAGTAGTAACATGATGTTCTTAATTGCCATCAGGAAAAAAAAAACTTCCTTTCTTAATATGTAAATAATTTTGGAGAAATTTGGATTTAATTGAAGAGTATTGATGCTGCATATCAGTTTCAGGGTCTAAGAAATTTGCATTCACAGACTATTAAATAAGTGGATAAAAATGAGAAGGATATATTTTCACTGATTAATAAGTCACATCAGGCTAATTGAAAAATGCTGTACAAGAAGTCATGGAAATGGATGAGATATATGAAGAGAAAAGCAGAATGGAAAATCCATTAGATTTTCGTTAATAACCACAGTTTGGGGGATGGGAAGATGAGAAAAGTAGGGGCACTAAGAGAATGAACAGAAAGGAGTGGACTTCAGGAAAGTGGAAATGACCAGTATTATCAAATGCTAAAGAGAAGTAAGGCAGAATGACGACATTGGGAGGTTTGAAAAGCCACCTTGAGATGTACAAGGATAGAAAGGTATAAAACTAAACATGCAAAGAATTTAAAACCTGTTTCAAAGCTCACACAATGACTCAAGATACCTGGGAAGCAGCTGGAGCCCGGAAGAGAGTCTCCTTGAGAAGGAGAGGAGACATGGCAGAACACTTTTGAGATGTAAGCAGATGTCCTGTCAGGGCTATTTTGAAAAACCCACGCACCTAAACTGTGAATATGTCTGCTGCCACCACTGCATCAATTCCCTGCAGATGGATCCCCACTGGGAGAGTTCTGTATGTCCTTTCTGCTGGTTAGCCTCTCAGAAGATAGAACTTAGGACAGATTGCCAGCTGGGGAGGATATTTTTCAAAATCAAGGAACTAGAATCCCACCTGAGCTCTCTTCTACAGATGAATCCAAGGATCCTGAAATTCCAAGGCTTCTTATTTTTCTTCCATGGTGAATTTGACCTCGGATATTTACATGGCCCACAATAACCTCAGCATGTCTGATGACAGGAGGCTCATCTGCTGTGGACATAGCAACCAGCTATGGAAAGAGCGTCCTGAGAGATTCGGCTATGGAATTTGCGTCCTGGGCTCCTCTCGGTTCACTTTTGGCCACCATTACTAGGAAGTAGACATGGGAACAAACAAAGAATGGGACCAGGGCATTTGCAAAGAATCTGTTCAACATGAAGGGGAGGTCTTCATATATTCAGAAACTGTATTCTGGACACTGAATTGGAGAAAAGAAAAATGCTTTTCTGCCAGAACTAAACCAAATGCTTTTCTTCAAGTAAACTCCTGATTACACATAGTGGGGAGTTTCCTTGAATTAGATATTGGAAACATTACCTTTTATAACATTACTGATGGATCCCATAGATTTACATTTATCAAGATTTCTGCTTCTGACACACTGCGGCCATTCTTTTCTCCTGCAAATCCAAGAAATGAGGATAAAGCCTCTGTAGTATCTGTTCTCCAGTGATTCGAAATATCCCCTAGCACAACACAAAATAGACCAAAAAGGCTAGACAACAAAGTACATTTATTGAAATTTGTATTATGCTTATATCTATCACTTTTCTACTTGGTCCGACACATTGTTCAGAGTAGTAGAAATATGTGGAACATTTTACGAATTACAAACATCATAATTCAATTAGAATATAATTTGCATTTTAAATATTAAATATTGACATGGTCAAACTCATTAGATTTTATGTTTATATTTCTTTTTTTTATACTATGTCCTGAACAATCAGATAAATGTAAAATGTTTTTCTATTATGGTAAGACTTCAATAGCTATGTAGGTTATGAATTAAATAAACACTTGGATGTCAAAAAAAACAACAACAGCGAAGCTCACACAACAAAGGGAATTCATAGTGGCTGTTTTCAAATGTTAAGGACTTGACTCCAGTGTTGAATTTTATCTTTAGTGGTGAGCTAATGAACTTAACATGGTCTTGTACCTAAACAGAGCATTTTCTATTGTCATATAACACATCATGTGTGTTGAAAAGCGTGTGAAGGGGGGTTATTTTAGGGAAGAATACTCTATGCCTGTTTCCAATAAATATTTGGTTTAAGTGTTCTATCCAAATCCATAGAGAAAATCATGTTTCATGGTAAAATTAATCTTTCCCTGCCTAAAAAAAAGCTTATTGAAAATACATACAATGACCATTTCTCAATAATACAAAATGTGTAGCTTTTGTAGCTCAAAAGTGTGAGGCAAGTTAAAATCTGTTTCAGATTTTTTAACCTGCATATTAATTGCTTCACTTTTGTGATACCAAACATCTACACAAATTTTCCAGGCACTATGACTTTTGCATATTTCTATAGAGTATTATTGAATTCTAAGTTTGAGAGATGTACTTTAAACAAAACCAATAAGTTTACTACTCAGTTAGATAACTGTTAGGGAAGACTAAATAAGTTAGATAAAGTTAGGGAAGACTTTCTAAACTCTTATAGAATTCTTATTTATAGGTGATTTATTTTGTATAATTTGATGAATGACTTTTGACTAGAAGCTGACAGGAAGGTAATTTATGTTCAGTCTTCTTTAAAAATTCCCTAGCATTTGAGTAATTTGAGTAAATTAGAATTTGTGCCTCTGATTTTATTTCCCTCTTCTTTGTATTGTTTCCTAAGATTTTGAAGACAGGGAGACCACTGTCTGTTTAATAATAGTTTTATTCATTGAGTAAGTACTACATTTTAGGCATAATTTAGAAATTTAAAGCTCATTATACCTAAATTAATTCCCAGAAAACCCAGGTGATGGAGTTGTTATTGTCCCTATTCTACTGAAAAAACTAAGATTCAGAAAGACCACACAGTTAGTGGAGTAGGTAGATATGTGACTTGAACAATGACTTGTATGAATCCAAAGTTTATTTATTGCATTACTTTACTTCATTCATTCATTCATTTAACCATTAAATATTAATTTCCCATTATGTGTCAGGAATTGCTGTGGGTACTGAGATTGCAGTGGTGAATAAACCAGTTGAGGCCTTTCTCTTCATAAATTTACAATCTGGTGGGAAGATAGATATCCAGTAAATGAGTTTCTTAAATAAATAAGAAAGATATCAGATGGTAGTAAATGCATGAAGAAAATTAAAAGAAGGCAATATGATAGAGACTGGGAGATCAGGGAATATATCTAAGAGATGCCATTTTAACTGATATCTGAATGACAGAATTACCCAGCCATGACAAGATCAGGAGGAAGCTCTTTCTGGACAGAAAGAACTGCTAATGCAAAACTCAAAGACAAGTATGAGCTTATGAGATTCTAGGGACAAAAGAAGGTTAATGGGGTTGAAACAGAGTGGGTAATGTGAAGCATAATGCAAGATGAGTTAAGGATGCAGGCAGGAACAAGTTATGCAAGACTTTGTTAGCTGGGGAAAGAATTGCATTTTGTTTACAGTATGCTGGAAAACTACTGGAGTTTTTAAACTGGTAAGTGAAATGATCTGATTAACATTTTAAAAATATCATTCAGGCTGATGTATGAATAATGAAATTTTAATGGTAAAGGTAAAGGCTAAAGGTCCAGCTATGAGGACACTCTAGTAACAAAGGTAAGAGGTGATATTACTGAAACATAGGTGGTAGTACAGATGGACAGAAGCAAATGGGTATGGGTTATGCTTTTGAGGTGGAGTTGACAGAACTTTCAGATTGATTAGTTGTGGGAAAGAGGGAAAGATAAGAATCAACGATGGTTTATTAGTAGCTTGAGCTACTGTTTGTTTGGTAGCACTATGTATTGAGATGTAGATCAGAGAAAGAGTTAGTTTGGGGGAGAAATCAAGTTCTTTTTGGCTACATTATGTTTGAGATGCCTGTGTGAAGATTCTATCCAAATGGAGATGTCAAAAATAGAGTTAGAACATTGTCCAGTAGAGTGGCAAGAATCTCTAGAGTACATAGGCAGAGCCTAGTGAAAGAAGACAGACCAATACGCCAGGACCTTGATATTAATGTTTGTACTTATTTACCTTATTCTTGTAAAATTGGAACTTAGTCTAGTAATATATATATTGCCTAAGAGTTACCTCCTGAAAACCAACTTGTTTTCAAATGTGGCCTCTTTCTAAGCCAAACTCAGCATATAGGCTCACTACATTCCCCCCAGCATGGGACATGACTCCTGGGGATGGGACACCTTGGCATGGAGGGCTTATTACCAAGCACCAACTAGCAATGTAACTGGAAAAAGACCTTGATCAAAAGGGGGGAATATTAAATACGAATGAGTTTTTATGGCTAAGAGATTTCAAAGTGAGTCTGGAGGTCATTCCAGAGGTTACGCTTATGCACATCTCAGGAGGATCTCTCTGACTGCTCCAGTAAACAGTGCCTCAAGCAGGGGTGCTCCTGAGGGCACTAGAGACATCAGCACACTATAAGCAAGGCACACAACCCCAAGAAATTGGCACTCCATCGGTCGCCTTACCTTGGAAAATATGTTAACCTATCTCCCCAATGTAACAGGCTTAGACTTATTTATAATTTCCCTATACAGGGATCTTCTGCTCCTTTTATTTGAACCAGTAATTAGCATTATACCCATTAAATATGTCCAAAAGACTTAACTCTTTGGTCTGTTCATATACTCATTGAGCCCTGAATCTCAGCAGAGTTGCAGCCAACACCCACTCTCCCGTTCATTGGACTCACCCAGGACAACTAATAAAATGATTATGATGGACAATGCCCATCCCCCCAAAATAGAGTATCTACAACTGCAAGCAAGACAGTTCTATCCATCTGCTCCATGGGATCTAAGCCCCCTCTCAATTAGAAGCAGAGTGGGCATCACCATCCTAAAATCCTCAAGATTGAGGAATGAACAAGCATAAGGGGGGACGGCAACTATGGGCCAAAGTAGACTCATTATTATTCTAGTATTGGAAGACCTTTAACACTGATATAAAGATAGTGGTCACCAGAGGTTCTGAGGAGCAGGAGCGGGAAGAATAGGTGTTATATGGGGCATTTTTGAGACACTGGAATTGTTTTGCATGATATTGCAATGATGGATACAGGCCATTATACATTTTGTCAAAACCTATAAAATCATATGATAAAAGTGTAAACCATAATGTAAACTATAGACCATGGTTAGTAGTAATGCTTCAATATTTGTTCATCAATTGCAACATGTGTCACACTAATGAATGATGTTATTAATTGGGGAAAATGTGAGAAGGGGAGAAGGGGAGAAAGTGGGGTGTATGGGAATCCTCTATATTTTCGATGTAACTTTTCTTCAATCTAAAGCTTCTTTAAAAATAAAGTAAAAAATGTGGAAGTTTTTTTTTTTTTTAAAGAATAGGATTAGATATACAAGTCTAGAACTATGAGAAATCAGAATTGGAAGTAAAGATTTAGGAGACATACATATTAAAGTCATGGGCCTGGATGGATGAATATGTAGCTAGGGAAGGGAAAGGGGCCCAGGACTGAATGCACTTCAACATTGAGAGTCAAAGCATCAAAGAGACTAGAAAGAGTAGCTGGTGATACAGGAAGAAAACCAGAAGAGTAAACCCTCATGAGTCAAGAAAAGCATTTCAAGAACAAAGTAATCATCTATGACATAGGCTGCAGAGTTGTCAAGTAAGGGTAGTAATCATTGGATTTGTAACATGTTAACCTTGACAAGGGAACCTTTGTGGAATTGTGGGAAATAGGGAGGAAATTGGACATTCTTTATTGGTCCCCAAATGATGTTAAATCAACCAATGGTGTCTGCTAGTCTCTGGCCTCTTATTAATGTTTAATGTTAACTACACTATGTAGAAAAAAACATCCCTTATAGAATCTAAGGCAAATGGCTACAGTAAATAAACATGGATCTTTTTCCCATAGGAAGTAAGCCTCATCTTATTCACAAGCCAATATAAGAATCAACTGCAAATTGATGAATTTATCAACTGAGAAGGCAAGCAGGCAGAGGCGTAACAACCAACCCATGGTTCTGCCTTCCTCTCAAGTTTCCACTCATGTCACATTCCCTCAATGGCTATGTTGGAGACTTGCTGACCTTGATTTAGTTTCACAAACTAAGGCAAGCTCCTGCCTGAGAGCATTTGCATATATTTTCCTCTCTGTCTAAAAAACCAATCACCCATTTTCTTAACACATAATCCCAACATCAGAATCACTTTACATTACTGCTGTATTTTTCAGGAAAGCCGCCCTCACCACTCAAATTAGGCTAGGCATCTTATTCTGAATTTTTCCATCACTGTTCTTCCATGATTATAACTAAATACACATCCATACAATTATTTGTTTACTGTCAATCTCCTCCATTTCACTGTAAGTTGCATGAAGTCTTAATCTCTTTCTATTTTGTTCTTGACTCTATTTCCAATGGTTAGCACAAGTTTTGGCAGAGTGAGTGAAAAATAAATATTTTCTGATTGTAAAAGTAAAAGAATAGTAAATACCTGAGGATTTTTGGGGGGAAGTAGGGAACAGGTGGTTCTTTAATTCCATTTTTCTTTATTTTTTGTAGTGGGTGAAAAAGTTGAAATGTTTATCGCTATTTTTCTTTTCCCCTTGGTTTTCTCTTCTTAGTTATAAGTGGAAATGGGAGAGAGTCACTGAAAAGTAGGAATAAAGACAAAAGCTATTCCATTTTTTTCCATTTTACTTTATGCCTAGTATAAGTTTACTGGAAATTGTTTTGTTCAAAGTATTAGTATTACTGGGTTTATTATGGGATTCTGTGTTCAACTTCACTGTTTAAAAAACTCTATTCAAACTTTGAACTGTAAGACCTACTTAAAATAGTAATTTGAAGGAGGGCAACAGTAGTTAATATAGTTCTGTAGCAAAATTTTTCTATTCTATGTATTATCTATCTATCTCTCTATCTAGCTAGCTAGCTAGATATCATCTAGCTATTTAGCTATCTAGCTATTATCATCTAGCTATCATCTATCTATCTATCTTTATATCTATCTACCTATCTATGTAATTTTTATGTTCTGTGTATTTGTTAAACATTAATGAATAAACAACCTGTGGAAATTTTGTTATTAATGTAATAATGCCTTCGAATGATTTTTCTGCTTTTCCATGGAATTGAGTTAGTAATCTACTCCTGAGCAACAGTAAGTTTCTGAGGCAGGGCATTTTGTCCTGGGCCCGATTACTTTCAGTCCATACATGATCCCCACTCCAACTTTGACCCTTACGCTGGACTTGATCTCACTACATGCTTGATATTTATCTCTTCCCTCCCTCTCTTCAAGTTCTTACTTTATCTAGTCACTCATACTTGACCTTCATCTTTTCCCTCATTTCATCCGTGACATTAAGAGGTAAGTCTTAGAGATGGAGTGAGCACATGTTTTAAACATTATATGGTAATAAAATCAAACTGAATATTTCATCAGAATCTTCCTAAAATAAAATAAAATAAAATAAATTGCATTAATTTTGCTGGGTCAAAATGTTATGTACCTAATAGCTCTCTAATAGGTTCTACAAATAGTGTAAAATAGAAAGTCCTCTTTTTCCCTTGCTATTAGTGATTCAGGAAGTACACTGCACACTGAATTTGATATGAAATGTTACAGACAGGAAAAGCTTTGATCATTTGTAATCAGGTTAGTGTCCATTCATATAACTCTGATGCATTTCTGAGAGAACCTGAGGAAAATATAAGATGGATGAGAACATTTCTTTGTGTGAATATAAACAGATATTATAAAAGGTAACTGACTGTGTCCTGCAGTGGAATTTATTATTTGGCATTCTCAAACCACAAAATATTTTTAATGTTGCCTAATGGTGTTGCATTGCTTTCTTTACCCTTAACTTTTTAAGTAATTCAGCAGTTAATGTGGAAAATGTTGTGGATTGAATTAGACTTCCTTGCCTCTTTACACTCTCTTCCATATTCCTGGCTTTCTCTGATCTTTGGTGGACTTCTATTTATCCTTTAGGATTCAGATCAATCATAGGATCTGCTGTGAAAATTGTTCTCCAGATACATCTTCTCTCCCTGAATTCTTCCAGGCTGACAGACATGCTCTTCCCTATGTGCTCCCATAGCACCTTGTCTATATCTTCTTTAATCATTTATTATTTGTACTGAAATTATTTTTTACATTATGTAACTGGAGCTTAACTTGCATTTTTGATGATTTGACAAGATAGATACTTATGGCTCACTTTGTTGGCTTTCCAGGGACTGGTCCTAAAAGAGATACTCTGTTTTCAGTGCCAGGGACTAATTTCAGCCTTCCTGCTAACAAAGAAGGGGCACTATCTGTTGGGTGGGTTAATCCTTTAGATAACCTGGAAACAGGCCTTAGTATTTGGAAGTGATATGCCAGAATCTTCAAACTAGCAGCTTTGGGGCCGAATTTAGCCCATAGAGGAGATTTGTTTGGATTTCTAATGTGTTGAAAAGGAGAGAGAGAAAGAATAGAGAAGAGAAGGGAAGGGAAGGGAAGGGAAGAGAAGAGAAAAAGAGAAAATCCTATGCCTATAGAAAGCTGTAGATAGGATTCTTCAGAGGTCAATCCAGATTTTGTGTGAACTGAATCTTAAATGTTTTTGAGGTCTTTTTAAAGAAAATGAGTACCGAATTACAAATACAAAATTAAATGCAAAAGTGAATATTTATTTATAATGATAAAAATCAGAATAATTATTTAAAAAGCTGAAAGATACCATAAACATCACAAATCTAGAAAAATAAATTACTCTTTTTTACTAACTACCTGATACAATTGTATAATACCATTTTCCTCATGATTTCAACTGTATAGTCTTTGAGAGACACTTCTGTAATGTTTTATATAGAAAGAATAGAATTTCATCATCCTTCTAACATAGTTGACTGAAATTTATTTTTGTTAATTAGGGTAGGGATGCATAAACCATCCAACTTCACACACAAGGATTCTCACTGTTTATGATACTGTTATAGGTTTGTGCCCTATAAACACAACAATTCTGATAAATCCTATAACATGTGATTCCCATAAAATATGTACAATGCATTTATAATTATATCTGCTGCATTATCAAATATATTCCTGACAGAATAGACCTTGCATGTAAACTAAGCATCAATGAGAGTCAAATCATCCATGTGCAATTTTACATTTGTGATGCCTGGAAAAGTTTGTACAGACTAGCTTCTGACTCCATCTATTTCAAATGTTTTTTGCCTCCACTACACAAATACTTCTAGTGTGGAGGATTCACAGGAGTAAATCATTTTTGTATTCATGCCCACTAGACTGTGAGCTTATGAAGAAAATGTAAGAGTTTAGTGTTATGTGTTTTCTTAGGATTGAACATAGTACCAGACAGCATGGAAAATGAATGTATGGACCCACATACCTCTTTTTAGGAAGTTGTGGTAAAAAGAATAAATGAATAAATTAATTTTTGCATGTGAAAAGAAGAATAAATGAATATGTTCAAAAATGTTTCTGGTAAAGATAAAAAAAATACTAGATGGTCTAGGGTGAAACAGTATGGTTCCCACCGATAATTTCATGATGAAGGAAATATGACTATCATCTGTCAGCTAAGCGCTAAACTCAATACAGTGGATTTAAAAAACAAAACATGGAAAGTCAACATCTGTTTCAAGATGGTGGACCAAGTACATGAATTTATCTCCTCTCCTTCCAATCTCCCTGACATGATAGTAAGCATAAATAAAAAGAAGAGTATATAATAATGCTGAAAATGAAAATGTATATAAGTTAACCAGACTATTTGATGAATCTGGAAGATAGAAAGCTTGTGGGAGTTTATTAGCACTAAGTGAGAACAGAGAAATCTTCCACCAAAAATTTGTAAAGGAAAAGGCTGCACCAGAGGTAGGAGCCTTTTTCAGAGAGGACCCCTGAAGTGCTTCAAAGCTTGTTGTTAGTTGGTCTATATAAACTGGTGGTACTGGATCAGTATTAAAGATCTGTCTGCATTATGGCTGAGCCAATTGACACTTTCCCCTTTCCTGCACATACAAAGGAAGTGGAAGGAACATTCCTCTTCAGCTAAAAATCTGAGCACTGTTCCCTAAACACAGTGAAACATTTACCTTTGGAAGGGTCTCTACAAAGGGTTTGGGGGCTAGAGAAGAGGTGACAAGAATTTGAATTATCTCTGAGCCACTACAAATATCGTTTATTAAAATAAATAAAGTTATATTTGCCCAGTAGGGAAATACCTTAATGTCTTCCATTGCCATGGTATAATACTCAAATGTCAGGACAATACATGTATTTTAAGTAGTAAGGGATATTTAAAGTGATGCATTTGATGTTTACAAAATTACTGGAAAGACTGAAGGAGCTTTCATGAATAACTCCTAGTACTATTTCAGACTCATCACTGGGAGAATTATCATGTCTGAGACTGCTATTGGAACTATGAGTTAAAAATCTCATCATCATAGCCGTGATCCAGAGGGAAAAAGAAGTCAGAATCAAGGAGCTTCTAACACCCAAGAGGCTAGAGCAAGAATATGGGATAGCTACTGAAGAAATAAATTCCCATTTTTAGAACCTTTCTTGCTAGAAAAAGACAGTCAGAAGGGGCAGGAAAATGTCCTTTCAAATCTCACACAAGTCCCTTAGTTATTGGATCTATTCACATTCATATCACTGGCTATATGGGATTCTGGAGAAAACGCAATTTTTCCTTTTTCAATCTTTCAAAATAGAAGTAAGTGGAGTATGTTGAGTAAGGCAATTTCTAATATACACCACACATGGAAAAGTCCTTTTTAGTTTGGAAATTGTGAACATCCTCAGCTTGCTTACTTGCTTGTTCCTGGCTCACACAACTTAAAAAGAATGTAACTGTCTTCAAAGCATACACTTCAAATGAGCTTACAGCCAGCCCTCCCTTTTGGCAGAGTGGGATTTTAGATAAAACAAACTCACACAACTACAAAGGAAAACTAAGCCAGTACTAGTATTTATATCAATCAACAGTGTTTTAGTCATAGATAAGAACTGCTGTCTAAGTAACAACAGATAAACAAACAAAATAAACAGTAAAAAGAAAGTGATTATATAACTCTTGTTCTAATTCCATGATCATCAATTTTCCAAATAATTATCTTTCCATGTAGGAAGAGAATTTGCTAGTTAGCCAAAATTCTAATATTTTTCTCCAGTTTCTTGTGCATGTTCATTAATGTTACTTAACTGTCTTGATTCTGATTCAACCCTGGGACACCCACAGGCTTAGAGTCACAACCAGGACTTGGAGTCATTCATTAGGATAACCTGACCTCATAAAAATGTCTTGACATCTAACTTAGCCTTCTCTCTGGAAGCACTACGTGCTGTGAAATGTTTGGACTTAGGAGTTCATCTACTTCAAAACAATCATTGGAAATGCTTTTAGGGTGAAAACATCAGAATGTGGAGTGATTTTTTGTTTCTTGAAATTATTATTACAGACAGAGATAGCCAAAAGTATAGTATTTACTTCACCAAGCTCATGTATCCGATTCTTACGGACTACTAGTTTAAGGTATAGGTAGGTTCTCCAGTCAAATTACCAGGACTCAAAGCTTAGTTTCACCAGTAGCAAACTGTGTGATTTGGGCAAGATCCTTAAAGTCTGTGTCCTAATTTCTTTATCTATACAATGGGACAATACCCTACTATATAAGGTTATCACAAAAACTAATAAGTTGTGCATCACTTTTAAAATATAGACTAAGTGGTAATAAGGGATGTGTGAATCCTTTGCTGGCCCTATATACGTGTCCAAACTTTGCACTGGAGATTTGTCTGAACTTAAGTGTGGGCTTTTCTAATACTAGGTCATGTGCTGGGTGGACCTCTATCCCCATGACGAGCTGTATCCCAAGATAGTACAATAATGCTAAATCACAAAATGTACCGTACTCGGAAGGACTGCATAAATACCTGACCCACCTCAGTAAATCCATTGCCAGAGACCCCTTCATACTTCCCTCAACCCCCTCTCAATAATTTTCCAGTTCCCCATTCCCCTTTCCTCTTGTACCCTTTTATAAACCAAACTATCTTTGTGCTATTCAGGGTTGAGATCAGTGATTGATTTCTATTCTCCCCTGCTGCAGGAATTTGAATTAAAGTCCGTCCTGCCACTTTAACTACTGTCCGATGTTTTCTGATAGGGGCGGGGGCTGATTGAAGAAGGTGATAAATAAATATGTTACTTTATAAATCTCTTATCAAATTCAACATGATTTACTCTTGCCTTCTTACAAATGTTGTCAGTTGAAACCAAACAAAAAAGAGGAATAAATTGAGCAATCCCTAACACTGTATGATAGGAAACCCTTATGTCCTGAGTATTAGATTATGGATCACTGTGAATGTTCTATGGTCCAAATATTCTAGAAATACAAATTTTCTGAAAGTGATAATAATGATACATTGAAACATCATAATTGTCTCAACCCCACTCTCAACAGTAAAATTTCTTGTGATCACTGGAGAGTAGTAGCAATGCGATTGTATAGGGCTAGATATTTTTGTTGCTTTCACCTTCATCTATAAAGGGCTGTCCTTATGCGTTTGCTCTTCTCTTATTATATAAAGTTGGTGAATTGCATTTCATACTTGACCATAATCTCCATGGATTCTAAAAGACATACAAGGGAAATGACTGCAGAAGTTCCTTTGATTCCTGAGGGACATCAGGAGATGAAATTTGAGAGAGGTTAATCCTTAGAGAGGAAGCAGCCATCTGTTTGAATTTAAAATGGGGTGATAGGTTTTTAGCCTGAGGAGAACAGCATGTATACTTTAGTTGTCATAATCAGGGTCAAAAACACTTTCAAAACAGTTGCTTGATTTTATTTAACTTTAATTTGGAACTCTACGCCTAAAAGAAGCTTTCCCATAATCCAAGGACAAGGAAGGATACTTCCTATAAAATATTTCTTATATACATACCTACAAAACCTGAAAACAGTGTTTTCTAAAATATTTTGAATTTCATTCTTAACCGTTCATATAAGACAAGTTAAAATATTTGTTAATTGCCTAAGAAGATATAGCAACTTTCAGTTTGTAAGAATAATTGATAGACATGGAGGATTATGAAAATTACAGATCAGAATTTTAAGGAAAAGTTTTGCATAATTGCTGAAAAATGAGTGTTATGATTTAATAATTATTTTTATTTTTAAACTTATATATGGAGTATTTTTATTTATTTTAATACCATAATTAATCCATGTTTTAATATCCACAATTAATAATAAGGAAAACTAGTGATATCCCCTTTTTTCATTTGTATCTACACATATCTTTGTGATGAAAGTTGTTTCAAATATGACAATCATTAAAAACATAGGGAAATAAGTTGAACTTGGATAATAGACTGAATTCTTGTCCCAGAAGAGATGGTGCCTAATGGAAAATGTCAAAAGCAAGTGTTAAATGAAAAATTTTAAAAAACCAATAACATAAATTTTTAAACTCTTGTTTTAGTGAGAGGAAAATTTTGAGCAATAAATTAAGTAAAATTTATTTTAAATGTTTCTCATTTTATAAAATAGTTCTATTTGTATGTTTTTAAGGGTCAACAGAACATGCATAAAATGTGTAAATAAATATTTTACCTATTATGGATGTATATAAATGGATTATATATTTGAATTTTGGAAAGAATCTGGCAGTCACTGTAATAGATGAAATCCTCTCTGCTCAGAGGCAAGACAGACCCTATTTATACCGTTCAGAATCATGGTTCTGGGAGACACTGCTGGTATTTCTACTTTACAGACTGACAAACAGGGTCAGAGTGGTAGAAAGAATTCCTAAAGAGTATGAGATCATGTGGTATAAATTGCTTGGTTTTAGTAGACACTTTTGTCATCATATTCTTAACTCTATTTGGCAGAAGTGACAACTGGAAGTCTTTGGCTTCTGAATTTTTTGTTGTGCCTTTGCTGGGACTCTCTTTTCCAGGTCAGTGGTAAGGCATTCCTATCTATCCACCCGTATCTCTTCTGCTTTCCACCAAACTTTAGAGAAATTGTCCTGTTTTATTAAAGGGAGGTATTTTAGCAAGTAACTAATAGAGAAAGAAATTCTAGTGAAAGCTCATCAAAGGACTCTGGGAGCCTTATAAGTTAGGCCTCATGTTCACAAGTGGTCTTAAATTTAGTCTTTGATATTTTCTACAAATGATACATTCACTCACAGAGATACATGCCAAGGATGAATGAAGTCACTGTGTCCCATTCTTCAGCCACATGGCCAGTAAATACACCATGAGTGAATATTCTCATAATTCCTGTATTTTTTCTCTTACAGAACACAGATATAATTATATTTTTTCTTGGTCAGAATTCATTCATGACATTTTTCTTGGATATACATTTAAAAAATATAAATAGTTAAAACATTCCATATTTTTTAAACTGAGATTTGGTATTTCTTTGTGTTTAGTGTACTGGAAACTCAAGAGGTAGACCTCCTGATTATTTCTCTAGCTTCAGGTAATATTTCTGCCCT
Organism: Cabassous unicinctus; assembly: GCA_029593785.1. Lineage (NCBI taxonomy): Eukaryota > Metazoa > Chordata > Mammalia > Cingulata > Chlamyphoridae > Cabassous > Cabassous unicinctus. Next base: position 29,487 of record JAQZBX010007451.1, read on the forward strand.
TATCAGAAGCAGAGAGAGCAGAGTCAATCAGAGAAATGAAAACTCTCACAGGCCTTTTAGCTAACAACAAACAAAGGATGCTTTTAATGAAATGTTAACAGCGAAAACCTTCATACTTTGCATAGTGTTGCCTGAGCTGCACACATCAGCACTGACCAGGCAGTACCACTCAGGGGAAAGACCCACCAACCAATAGTCAGACTCTCAATATATGGCACATACTATGCCAGGTGGTAGACAGGGGTCATTACAAAAGTTCTGCAAGGCACGTGTTGTTATTATTCTCATTTTACAGGTGATCAGATCTAAACATCTTATCTTCAATTGTGTTCTTTCTGAAGATATATGCTTTCTATCAACCAAAAATTTTTGGAAGAAACAGAAAACACAGTCTCAAAATACTTGCCAGCCTGACTATGACTATATTTTAAGAATAGTTAAAAGATAATTTTTTGTATAAAGATGCAATTACTCTGCTAAAGAATGCAGTTGCTCTTATGAATGAGAAAACCACATGTAACCACGATTCCTACTAAAGTTGGGAAGTGGCTGCCTGGCCAGGTTCTATAATTCCATCCTCTACATATGGATCAAAGCAGGACCATGTTTATACTAATTGAAAGGGAGCACAAAATGATGTATCTTTTCTCCCCAAGGTGGTGTACCTTCACAGTGATTTTTCTTTTCCCAGCGGATGGAATGGAGATGACACCCAAAGCCATTCACAAGCTATGAGTCAAAGATGGTGGAACCACAAGATGAAAGGATGCCAGAGTCCCTGAATTATGATTTGGATTTCTGACTTACAGTTTCCTACCAAACAATAATATCCTTTTGGATTTTAAATGAGCAAGAAATAAATCTCAACCATGTTTGAGCCACTCAATTCTTTGTGTGTGTGTGTGTGTGTGTGTGTGTGTGTGTGTGTGTGTGTGAAGCTGGTAACATTGCCTTCAATGACATAGATATTGTTTCTTGGAGAACAATGGTACCACAACAAAAACCCACAGTGTGTAACATTGGATTAGGGGGGAGTTGATAGGGAGTGAGAAATAGATACTGCAGGTTGGAAGGCTGGTGATACATGTTATGCAGTGTCAAACATTTGGTTAAACTTGCCCCTATGATGATTTTTAAGGCAAGTCATGTACTAAGTGAGCTTGTGGCTTTAGGAGGACAATAAGAAAGAACAAATGTATTAATACTCACAAGCTATTAATGGTTGCCACTAACAAGGAAATATAAGATGAGCTGAAGGAATAATTGTCTGGTATTGATCTCTTGAATAGAATAATCCAAAGATCAAGAGTTTAAAATTGTTTATTTAGGCAGTTTGTCTGGAACCCAAATTGTAAGATTTCAGATTGAAAGATGCCTTGAAAACCAGAGGTCCAGTTGAAAAAAGCACTTGTCCCTGTAGCAAAGTTCAAATGAAGTTTGTTACCTTCCCACCCAAGCTTGCTTTTATCATATAGATTCAAGGAAGCTATTACCATCATAAATGGGAGAGAATGACGATATAGTGAGTTCAAATTCAAGGATATTTTGGCATTGACGAAGAAAAAGATTTGACCACTAGATTGCAGTAACTGGAGCTACTCATTGGCGAGGAAGATTTTGACAGGTTTGTGTGAGAGGGGGAGTCCCTCAGGGAAGGGAAATTTCAGGCAGCCTCCAGAGGGAAAGCAGGGCAAGGGAAAACTCACCACCTGCTGGGGGAGAAGACAAAGGAATGGAGTGTGCTGACATGTCTAGGTAATGCCACAGAGTCTGTAGAACTAGGAGCCTCTGGGCCAGAATGCTCCAAGGTGCCAAAGCAAGTTGGGACCTGCTAAGTGCAAGATTTCATGAATTGAGATCAGATGTTGGGCCAGTTTCATGGGGTATGTAAAGCAGGTTAGCTCTTAAGTGGCTAAAAGTTGCTTATTTGGGCAATTTAAAAAATACCTGTATGTGAAAGAATTTGAGCTGGTGCCGGAGGGTTTTTCTAACAGACCAGGCTGCCGTGAAGAAGTAAGCAGCATACAGCACCACTGCACAGAAGTCATCTTATATATATATAAGATAGAGAGAGTGTGTGAGAGAGAGGAAGAGGAGGAGAGAGAAATAAGGAAGAGAAGAAATGGAATCAGTTGGGAACTTAATCTAGGAAAGAATTTTGGCAGTGGCTTCTGGCTCATGGAACTAACTGAAGTAAACAGATTAGGATTCCTAAGGTTGTCTGGGAATCATATTGCCAAAGAAATTATTAGGCTGGAATAAAAAATAAAAACACCTTTGACTATCTTAGCCAATAAAATAACATTGGGTCCCCAACTTGCATGATCAGGAGTCTGGTTGAAAAAGTTGAACATCTCTCAGGTAGGAGCTACTTCCCAATGCCGAGTTTGGATGTGTTAGAGAGGACATTGGGCAAGGCCAAAACAGCAGAATCTGAGACCACCTATAACATGGGTAAAGAAATACCTCTCAGAAAGCAGAAATGAAGTCTAATTAATTAGATTAATTAATTACTTTATTAATCTGTCTCCTCGAGTCTAAAGAGCTTCCGATTTTTATGGGATTTAAACAAAGGGAGGTGGAGATAGTGATGCTATTTAAGTTGGCAGATATTGATTGGTTATGTTTTGCTTATGGTTAATAGGGAGTGTGTAGTCTTGGGCCCTGAGAAGCCCTTGAAAACTGACAAAAGCCAGCTGGGGTAAGCATAAACTGGCTGCAAAAGAGGCTGTAAATTAGGACAAGCATTTGGTTACAGGTTACAACAGAGTTACAAATTCCTCAGTTAACATAAGATAACAAGTAAAGGAATGGAAATAAGCTAAACAAACAGGCTGTAATGGAAGCTCAAGCATCTAGTTACAGCAGTTATAATATCATTCTGGCCTGTACTGGCAAAGCTTTGCAATGAAAAGGTGAAGAGTGTTGGCTAGGGAATATATGCTTTCCTTTTCTCTTTTCTCTTCATCATGTAGTCAGAGAAAGTTCAATCTCAGCCAAATCCCTTCATTCTGCAGTATTTAGCCATATTTATCAAGATTTGCTTTTTAGCATCAATTCTTTAAATACGTAAACACATTTTTTAAATATGAAAAATTTTCTTGGAAATTCCTGGGGCATGGCTGCAGTACCCCACATTTTGAGTCAGTTTTTCTGGCCTAAAGCCTCATACTACTCTTCACTGATCCAGAGTCCCCACTGTGGCTCCCACTGGTTTGTTCCACTTCGTTCTCCTTCCCTAGTTAGGGTTCTCTGTGGCTTCACAGTTGCTCAGAAATTTACTAACACCATGGTTGCACATTTTGAATCAATTCATCCAACCACACATCCTGCAAACTCTCTCCACTCACTACTCTTTATTATCCAAGAATTCATTGTGCTCTGCTAAATAAAGGTTCATGTACTCTCAGGGTCACTACTGTTCAGGAGCACAAAGCAGAATATCTAAATGTTTCAGCACTTTCCTTAGCCTGGTGCATAAACACATGCTCAGGAGTCGAATTCATGAAAATTGATTTATCCTTTTGGGTCATTTAGGGCTGCTCATGCAGACCCACTCAAGGTTATTTTTGGAGGTTAGAATAAGAGAAAACTCAACAATTGAGATCTCTGGTACAGATGAGAATTAAGTTTAGAACAATATTCGGACGCCTTTTCATTCATGTACCAGGATCCTTTTCTCCAGCCTTTCCAATACATTTTAAAATAAAGTATGGCAACTTGCTATGAACTGAAGAGAGAATTTCGTTGGTAGTAAAGAATGTAGATACTCAAAGGGGCCTTCACTTTGTCCTCCTGCTCTGGTTTCTGCTCTTCTGATTTCTTTCGGCAGAAGTCGGGCCATTCATTATTGCTTCTGTGTCTTGTCAGAGTCAGAGGAGTTCCTTTTTAATTTATACAGTGCCTTTGTGATTGTGACATTATATCTAGACAGTGATTATGTTAATTCCCCCAAATTGTGATATCATTTGCCTCTCAATAGCCAAACAATCTAACCTTTAAAACCTGTGGTAATTGTTTTGCTTGTTTGCAAAGCCAGGGTGACAATAACCTTGAGAACAATGGATCCATTTTTTCAAGGTGTTTTCTTGTGAATTCAGTTAAAACAGAATGCTTCACTCTTTTCCTCAGAATGATACTCCTTTAAAAATGTTTATTACTTACGTAGTACATGCTCATTAAGGAAAATTGTCAACACAGAAAATTAAAAAGGAAAATGTCGATCTTGCTTCTAAAAACCAAAGACATCTACTTTATATATAGGTATATTTTCTTTTCTCTGGACATCTATAGCATACATTTGCCATTCTTAATGAACACCAGCATTTGTGTTTGGGGAATTTCCATGCTATGAGGCAGATATCGCCTTCCATTTTAGAAGCAGAAAATCTGGATTCTCATTTCCAGCTGGTCCCAGAACTAAGTGCAAACATATAATCTAGGTCTTATCAATTTGAGTCAGCCATCTTGGACTTTGCATCAAAAGGTCTTGAAGCAAAACAGCAGAGATGCAAGGGAACCCGTTCCAATGGGAGTTGTGTGCAGTGGCACCAATGTCCAATTTCCAGGGACAGAGGCAGTAGCAGTTCCGGCAGAGGCACCTAATGCCTGGTGTTGGTGATGAAAGTGTTGCAAGTAACGGTGAGTGTGCTCAGTGGTTCTGGTGGCGATGTGACTTCCTGAATGGTTCTGGGGTGTGATTTTTGTATTGCCAGTGATGGCATGATACCTTAGTTTCCCAGTTCTGCTATCACAAATGCCACAAAATGGTTTTAGCTTAACAGCAGGAATTTTTTGGCTCACAGTTTTGAGGCTGGAAGAACTCTAAAATCAAGGCTTGCTTTCTCCCGGAGTCTGGAGTGTTCTGATGCTGGCTGCCAACAATCGCTGGGTTTCCTTGGCTTGTAGCTCTGCCTCCTGTCACATGGTGATCTCACTTTCCTTGTATCTGCTCTTCCGGTTTCTGCTGAGTTCTGCCTTTTGGCCCCTTTCTGGCCTTCTCTGACTTCTGGTTTCCTGCTGCTTCTCTTTATAAGTCCTCCCAACAATATGTATCAAGACCCACCCTCCTTCAGTTGGGCCATACCTTAACTAAAATAACATCTTCAAAAGGTCCTGTTTACAATGTGTTCACACCCACAGGGACTTGGGTGATGATTAAGAACATGTGTTTCTTGGGGACATAATTCAATTTACCACACAAAGCAACAGGCTTGTTATTCCAACTCTCCAAGACAATCTGTGACTGACCTAATTTTTTAAATAAAATTTTCTTAGATTTAAGTTTACCTGAGTCAGCTTCTATTATTTGCAACTAAAAATAAATCAATAGATTTACATAAGTGGATTAATATTTATTTTATGGTTGAAATAATATTTCATCATTTTTCTGAATCTGGTGTAAATCCTATGTGTGGGCTAAGATTTTTTTATTTTTTATTTTTTTAGGAGGTACCAGGGATTAAACCCAGGACCTCGTACATGGGAAGCAGGCATTCAACCACTTGTGCCACATCTGCTCACCTGGGCTGAGATTTTATGGAGGAATTTATTGTGTCCAGTTTTGGGATTATGTCTATAAAAGTAAGCATTAATAGTGAAATCCAGATGCATTTGTGAAGATAGCAATCAATCTTCCTACTTTCTACTTTTTTATGAGGTCTTTATTAAGGTCCTTCAACCAATGTTTTGCTTGCTGTTTATTTCTTAGGACTCTTCTAATGGGATGGGTGGTTGATATCCCAAATAGACTTTTGCCCAGTGAATTCTCTATTCTTTTTCTTAAAAGTTTTATTGATATATAATTTACACCTATTTTAAATGTACAATTCAGTGGTCTTTAATATATTTAAAGAGTTGCATAGCCATCACAATAATCCAATTTTAGAACATTCTTATGATCCCCCAGAGAAAACTTGTACCCATTGGCAGTCACTCCCCTTCTTCCCTCCTCCCTTTCTCCTTCAGCACTGGAAGATACAAGGTCATATCACCTGGGGATAGAGAGTTTTACTTTCTTTCAAATATGGATGCCCTTTATTCCTTTTTCTTGCTTAATTGCCCTAGCTAGAATCTCCAGTATAAGGTTAAATACAAGTGTCAAGAGTGACTATCCAGGACATATTTCCCACTTAAGGGAGGAAGAACTCAGTCCTTTAGCATTAAGTAAGATGTTAGCTATGGGTTTTTCATGAGCACTCTTTATCAGTTTGTGGAAATTCCCTTCAATTCCCTTCTATTTATAGTTTCTTGAATTTTGTTTATAAGGAAAGGTTTTTGGATTTTGTCAAATGCTTTTTCTGCATCTGTTGAAATGATCACGTGGCCTTGTTCTTTATTCTATTAATTTGGTGTGTATCATCAGTTGATATTTGGATGTTAAACCACCTTGCATTTATGAGGTAAATCCCACTTGATCCATGGGGTATAATCTTTTCTATATGTTGATGAATTTGGATTGCTAATATTCTGTTGAGGGTTTTTGCATTTGTTTCATAACTATTGGTCTAACTATAGACCAATAGGAAGTATTGGTCTATAGTGTTTTTTTTTATTGTGATGTCTCTGTCTGGTTTTGGTGTTACAGTAATAACAGTTTCATAGAATAAATTGGGAAGTGTTCCCTCTTCTTCTATTTTCCAGAAGTATTGTGAATTCTTGGTATTAATTCTTTTTTAAATGTTTGGTAGAATTCACCAGTCAATCCATATAAGCTTGAGTTTTTCTCTGTAGGAAGTTTTAAATTACTAATTCAAATTCTTTACTATTTATAGTTCTATTCAGATTTCGTATTTCTTCTTGAGTCAGCTTTGTTAATTTGAATCTTTCTAGGAATTTATCTATTTCATCTAAGTTATTTAATATTTTGGCATATAGTTATTCATAGTATTCCCTTATTTCTGTAAGGTTAGTAGTGATATCCCTGTTTTTTTTTCTGATTTTAGTATTTTGAATCCTCTCTCTTTTTCTTCATCAGCATTGTCCATTTTAAAAATATTTCTAAGGAATCACCTTTTAGTTTTGTTGATATTGCTTGTTGTTTTTTTCTTTTCTTTTTTATTTTTTTTACTCTGATCTTTATTATTTCCTTTCTTCTGCTTACTTTACCCTAGTTTGCTCATCTTTTTCTTGTGTCCTAAGGTAGAAGTTAGTTTATTCATTTGTTATCTTTCTTCTTTTTAAAAATAGATGTTTACAACTATTAATTTCCCTTTAAGTATACCTTATTTGTATCCCATAACTTTCAGTTACTATTTTTCATTTTTTATAGTTTCCTTTGCGATTTATTATTTGATCCTTTGATTATTTAGGCACATATCGTTTTATTTCCACTTGTTTGTGAATTTCCCAGATACTCTGTGCCATTGATTTTTAATTAAAGTCTATTGTGGTGGAAGGCCACCCTTTGTGTAATTTCAATCCTTTTAAACTTACTGAGTGTTTTTGTATGGCCTAGCATATGGTCCACCTTGGAGAATGTATCATGTGTATTTGAGAAGAATCTGCTATTATTGAATGGAGTAGTCTATAGAGGTTTGTTAGGTCTAGTTGGTTTATAGTATTGTTAAAGTATTCTATATCCTTGTTGATCTTCTGTCTAGTTATTCTATTCATTATTGAAAGTTGATTATTGAGCTCTCCACCTATTATTGTTGAATTGCCCATTTCTCCATTTAAATCAGCTTTAATTTCATGTATTTGCGCCTCTCTTGATAGGTGCACATTTACAGAGGTTAGATGTTCCTTGATGATTGACCCTTTTATCATTATAAAATGTCTCTTTCTTTGTGGTAGCAGGGTTTGTGTTAAAGTATATTTGGTCTAATATTAGTTTAGCCACTCTGGTGCTTTTATGATTACAACTTGGATGGTAAATCTTTTTCCATCTTTTTACTTTCAAGGTATTTGTATCTTGAATTGAAAGTGTGTCTCTTTTAGGTGGCATATCATTAGATCTTGTTATTTTTTATCCAATTTGACAATTGCTCCCTTTTGATTTATTGAATTATTAATCTATTCACATTTAATGTTAAACAGTTATAAATAATATAATTGGATTTACAACTATCATTTTCCTATTTTTTTCTATATCTCTCATGACTATTTTTCCCCTCTGTTCTTCCTTCTTTGTATTTAGTGAATATTTTCTACTGTACCATTGTGTAGTTTGGAGTTATGGACCCCAGAATAACATGTTCTTATACTTAATCCTTTCCTTTGGGTGTGAACCCATTGTAAGTAGGACCTTTTGATGAGGATGCTGCAGTTAAGGTGTGACCCAGCTCAATCAGGATGGGTCCTAATCCTATTACTGGAATTCTTTATAAGCAGAATGAAATTCAGACAGATTGAAAACCATAAGAAGCAAGAAATTGACAGTCAATGAGACCTGGAAGAGAAAGGAGAAGACACGCCATGTGCATTGCCATTTGACAGAAAAGCCAAGGACCAAGGATCGCCAGTAGCTAGTCCCAGAAGCCCAGTCTTCAGGAAGAAAGCCTCACCTTACTGATGCTCAATTTTGGACTTCTCCCAGACCCAAAATGTGAACCAGTAAATCCCCACTGTTTAGGCCAATCTGTTGCTTGTTATTTGCTTTATCAATGGGGAAACTAAAGCAACCATTTTAATTCCTTTAGAGATATTTTCGTTATATTTTTGAGTTATTTTCTTAGTGATTTCTTTATTGCTTACAATATGCATATTGACTTATCAGAATCTACTTCGGATTTATATATTTCTCTTTTGTAGCTCCATTCCTTTCCCCCTTTGGTTGTATTATTTTTATACTTATTATATTTCTCTGTGTTATACACCCAATAGTATGTTGCTGTAACTGTTGCTTTATATTTTTTTAAAGAAACTAACTGAAGAAAGGTGAGAAAAATATATTTATAGTCTCTTTTTCATCTATAATCTATGTATCTATCCATCAATCTATATCCATCATCTATCTATCTATCTATTACCTATCACTCATCTATCTGCCTAATCAAACTTCTTAATTTCTGGTTCTCTTTATTTCTCCCTGTAATTTCTTTTTACCATCTTGTGTCATTTCTTTATTCTAATGTAACTTCATTCCATCCTCTCCTTTGTGCTATTATTGGCAGATATATCACATTTCTATATGTTCACTGATCTTGCCTTTTAATTAATTTTTTTCATCAAGTTTAGGAAGTTTTTAGCTATTACATTTTCAAATTTTTTCCAATAGTCCTCTCTTCTCTCATCTGCACTCTCATTTTGTGTGTATTGATGTGCTTAATGTTGTCTCACATTTCTCTGAGGCTCTGTTCATTTTTCTTCATTCTTTTCTCTCTGTTCTTTAGTGTGCATAATCTCTATTGATCTCTTTTCAGGTTCACTATTGTTTTTCTTCGGTCAATTCAAATCTGCCAGCTGAATCTCTCTAATGAAATTTTCATTTCAATTATTGTACTTTTAACACTTTCATTTCCATTTTGCCCATAATTCTTACTTCTTTTTTTAAAATATTATCTGTTCATGGTTTCTTCTTTGCTCTTCCTATCATAATAACCCTTACTTCATAGACCAGGAAGCTGGCATGATGATCCTGCCAAATGTTGAGTATGCCTATTCCATTTATACAATTAAGAGTTTCGAAAAATAACCACTGAATAAATCTGTGGACCCAGTGAGGTCTTTGTGTAACAGGGTTACACCAGGACACAATTTATCTCCGGATCTCCATAAGCCCTCACTCTAACCTATGTACCACAATGATAGTTGGGGTTTCCAGGGATTATCAATTTAGTATATTATAATCCTTAAATTCTTGGGGTTTTCCTTTTGTACTAGTGTACATTCTCCTTAGTAAAATGTCACAGGTCCACTGGAGGGAGACTTTGAGAAAGATTTACACTGTGTACTTGTAGTGTTGTAGGGTTCTTCCTCAAGGGGAACTGCCCTCCATTGACTTAAAGTACAGTGAATTCAGCCTATGTTTTAATTATGCAACCAACATAGTTAAATTTTAGGAAAAATTTAACCTGCTCTGTGGTTACCAAAAAAGAGTATTTTAGGACCATCTTGTAAGGTCTGTTGTCTCTGATTATTACTTGAGCTAAAAACTTAAAGCCCTAAGATTTTCTTTTCATTCTATAAATTCTCCAGTGTAGTCATCAGCAGGAATGCCACCCCTATGTCATCTTTATAGCAATTAATAATCCCCTAATGGATACATGTAGCAGCTACCTGACCTCCCAAAGACTTACCATCAATAAGCCTTTCACCCCAAGTAATCATCGATCATAATTTAACTAAACTCGATGATACTACCTGCCACTGATTACTAATACCCCACTTGCCATCATCTAGGAATTCAGATGGTGTTCAATACCAAAGATATAATCAAATCAAACCAGAATCTCCTGTGACCACTCCTAGTTCTAATTATTGTATAACAGGTCCTGTCAGGAAAAGATTAACTACACTAGCTATTTCAAGCAGAAGAGATTTTAGTTACATATATGATAGAAGTCTGAAAGAGCAAAAATGTGGTGTTGAGGTAATTCAGAGATCAACACCCGCAGGAAACAGTTGCAATCTGTAGAGCTGGGGAACAGAAGAGAAGAGGAGACTCCGCGAGCTCAGATGAGGGACCTCAGTGTCCTGCTGCTTGGGCATCTGAGAATGTGTCATAGTCCTTCAGATGAGGAAATGTGGTATAAGCTGATTGTTAAAGGTGCACAACACAGTTGCTACTGGTGAGTGGCAAAGTTTGTTCTGGGGGTGTTGAAAGAAGGTAGAGCTAGTAGTCAACTGTTTGCTGCTGCTGGAATGTCACTGACCAGAATGTCTCTCCTTCTGCACTATATTTTCACTGTAGTGCTTTCCATTACAGAACCTAACAGACAGCCAGGCAAAGGAAAACTGGAGAGTGTATTTCACAAAGTCCCAGCCCTGGTATCACAGAAAGGCATATTTAAAGGTGTGCTTGGTGATGACAGATAATCAGAAAATAATCACCTGGCATACTCTGATACTGAGAAATGATAGAATGTGTGAAGAACTTTAATATCCAGTGCATATTGCATCAAAACTCATTTATTCATTCATTCAATAATTACTTAATGAGCCCGTGTCCTAGTAAAGTTATATTTTATATAGGGGGATAAAAAATAAATATAATGAATTAATAAATTATGCAATATTTTGGAAGGTAATAAATGCTATGAAAAATTAAAGAATATGATGGAGGATTGGGAAGAATAGTGAGGGGTACAGTTGATGATTCGTAATTTGAAATAACATAATAAGAATAAGTCTCATTGGCCAAATATTTGAAGTAAATGAAGGAGTTTGTCATGCAGATATCTCAGTGAACAACAGTCTAGACAGAAGGAATAGCCAACCTGAAAGCTGATGTTGTAGCATGTTTGGCACAGTTATAGAACAGTAAAGAAGCCAACGTGGATGAACCCATAGATGTGGGTGAGCATGACACAGAATAGCATAAGGAAAGAAGATAAAAAGGGCCAGATCAGGGAGGTCTTTCTAGGGCATTTTAAGGTTTCTGACTTTTATTCCTAGTGAAATGGGAAACCACTAGAAGGTTATGAGTAGAGGACTGACATGATGTAGTGTTGTTTTAAAAGAATCACTTTGGTGGTTTTATTGAGGAAAGGTGGAGGCTATTGTGATGATCCAGTCAAGAGATGATGGTAGCTTGGGCCAGGGTTGTAGCAGTTAATATAGTATAAAGGGTTGGATATTGGATATATTTTGAAGAGCTTGGAAGATTTTTCTTATACTTTGAATGTGTGATGTGCTGGTCAAGATGACCTGCTTCGTTCTCTCTTTCCTGCTCTATGATAAGTTGGGATAAGGCAAAGGATGCTTGGCTTGTATCTGAGTGGGTCTGAGGGACAGGATCAGAGCAGATGCCTTGTGACTGCAGGAAATGGATACGCAGTGTGGGTCATTGCTGCTGCCTGACTTGGAAGTGTTGCTGGGCACTCTTCTCTGAGGAAAGGGGAAGAGGAACTTAGAGAGCAGTGAGTGGAGATGCCTTGGAAACCCCTCAAAAGAAAGCTTCCTGCTTTTCCTTCTTCATCTCTTATCCCCTGAAGTTTAACATTCTTATTCATCCAAATGGTTAACTACATTTAACTACATCCTTCCCAAGAAGAAAACTGAGTTTCGCATGCTCCAACGCCATTCCCATCCCTGATTGCTAGCCATTCCTAACTCTTCACCTGTACAAATTTCTCCTACTTATGGTCCAGGGCCAGACAGAATTTTCCTGGAACACTCATACACAATCCATGGGCTATTCTGGGGACTCTTAGTACAGCCCAAGGCTAAGTGATACAAGTTTTTGAGGCTATTGATGGCCCCACAAAGAACTTTGGATGGGGCCAGAATGATCCAGGCAAGAAAGGGTTTCCCTAATATTCTCTCTCTAGCCCTCAATAATATTAATAATGGCTTTGAACAATTTAATTTCTGCCTGATTCTGCTCTATTCATGCATTAGCTCATTTAATCCTCACAACAGCTCTCTAAGCAAATTATTATTTTCTCTTTTGATTAATGAGTTAAGTGAGGCTCAGAACACTGAGTTACTTCCCAGCGTCTCATAGCTAGCAATTGGTAGAACTTGAATTTAAACTCAGGTCTGTCTATTTGTATAGCTCTGATGCCATAGCTCTAAAATACCAAGTTATATATTCAACTACTTGTGTTTTTGGCTCCATATTCCAATTCATCTGTTCCTCCTTCTCTATACAGAATATTTTTCTACATTTCATTTCCTTTGATCCCCACAGGCTGCTTTTTTTGAGTAATGGTAACAGAACTACACATTTTTTAATGAGGAAATATAAGGAAGAAAGCACAGTGTAATTTTGAGGAAGGATTGGGTGAGTGTGTTAAGTAAAGATAGGACTTTCTATAACATTTTATTTTGCTGGTCGGTAGGAACATATTAGAGTTGCTTTCATTTTTAATATCATTTTAATGTTTAAAAAAAGAAGAGAAATTAAATCTGTCTCATATAACCACATATGCAAAAGGTGCTAATTTATTAAACAAAGTATAATTAACACAACTTAAGACTTTATTTACTAGCTATAAACTTAATAAACATTTATTTCTTAACTATACATATTTTTTTTCACTAAGAAATGTTACAGTACACAATAAATGATCTTGTGCAACACTATTGGACATAATTCTCTATTCTTGTTTACTGCTAAGGGCATTAATTACAATCTTATTTTTCTACATGACCAAAGTCGTGCTTGATTCCCATAACTTTTGGCACACTATCAATTCCAAATGAGAGCTCAAATTATTCCTGTTAAAAGTGTAAGAACGTGTTGTCATTCTCCTGCCTTTGTATTTGATGTGATAATTTGCTAGTCTCCAATTAGAGATTTTCTGAGGAAATTTGGCATTAATAAAAATTGAATCTTAAGTTTGAGCTGGCCAGCATTGCTTTTTCACATTTATTTTGTGTTTTTAGCCTTGGACACTAAGCTTCTTGGAATTCTTCTATGTGCTTTGTAAGGATGGAGGTCACTTTGCAGTTGGATGGATCTCTGTTTATAAGAGATTGACAAGATCTGGAAAAGAATAAGAATTGGGCTGCTGGGTCAAAAATGTTATCATCATGAAGTTGGGAGACAGTAATTCAGCAGCATACTGAGCTTGCTAAAAAAATAAAAGACGTTAGATTGTATTCTACAATAATAATTTTTTCTTTATTTTTTTCCCATGCAGGTAATTTCAAAAGCACTTTGTCCAGATGTAAAATAATAAAAAAAAACACTCTGTTTTTTGTCCTTTAATAAGAGAATACTTAAATTACTGCAAGACTTCTTGATTTTTTCAGACTCCTGTTAATTATTTTGGATTTTCTAGTGCTAATCTAAATCCCAAAAATACCTAGGGCATTTTAACCATTTGTTGAGTTTTTGAAGCCAGTATTAGCCTGCAAACAATGAAAAAGATTCACATGAACTTCAATATCAGAGAAGGTAGAGTGACTTTAAGAAGCAAAAATCTTCCAAACCCTCGCAAATGTGAAAATACTGGCATAGCTTTATTTAAAGTGACTCCCACTAAAACTGATGTCCATTATTCTGTAATTCCTGGTGTCAAAATTAAAATGCTAAAATCTTATCTCTTTCATATTGTGCTCTTATTTTATTATCGTTTTCTAAATTTTGTTGATGTAAAGAATTTCTGCTTTATAAACCTTGGTTTAAGATCCTTTAGGAATGAATGAATGATCATAGGTTACCCTGAAAAGTAGTAAAAGGATACTATCTAGAAGTCATGTGTTTCTGTCACCCTAGGAATAATGATGGGCTATAGCAAAGCAACAACAAATCTACTCAAAAAACAATAAAAATAAAAACCTAGCTTATTAGGGTAATATCTTTCATTAGAATTGTCTAAGCAAGTCTGCTGAATTTCCCTAATATATATGAAGGTCAGGAGTATTGTTTTTCAAGTGTATTTTGGTGGTAGCTAACTATATTAAATTTGAGGGTCAAACTCTGTGTCCATATTCTATAGCTGGATATTGTCCCGTATACCTAGTACCTTAATTAATGTTAGTTCCATTATCATTTATAAATTTAAGAAGAAAATAATACCTGCTTTTAAGTATTATGTTATTTCTTGAAACTTTTACAATGTATGATAAACATTTACATTTTTAAGAATGAACATTTAAAAATATTGTTATATTAAAATGATGAGATATTAAATAATAATTGCTTATCTAATGCATGCACACAAGCTTCATAAGACTTTATTGAGCTATTTGTGGCAGCCTTATAATAACTATGTACTATTTCATCATTCAATTTTGATTTAATTCTTCAAAGTTATTACATTCATTAAAATGATTGTGTGTGTCCATTTTCGTGTGTGTGTTCTGGTTTAATCAGAAGAAGAAAATCAGTTCATATACATATGGTGGGTTGTATAGAATTTTATCACTTTGTGACAATTGGATATTTCTGGTGTTGGCTCCAAAATACAAGGAGGGTTAGGAAATTAAATGGTGTGGTAGTGATAGACTGTGATTTGCTATTGAATAATTGCTTTTATACTGTCTTCTTAAAACAGTTAATTCTGTTATTGATGGAGGCATCACAATCCAGTAAAGTGCTAGAGGTAATTATTTTAGATAGATTTGAAAATCTAACTGAATATTGTAAAGGAGATGTTTCTACATTTACATTCACAATCTTATAAGTGTATTGTTTTCTTGAGCAGAATTGACAGTAGCCCCAACTCAAGGAAAGATGGTTTATAAGCACTGAGGTCTAAAGATAAAATTTTCACTTAAAGGTATACCTGTTTTGTTATGGCTCTCAGAAATATGTTTTATATTTTTTTCTGTAGTAAAAGCAGTGCTTCTTTAGGACCATTAGGTAATTTCTTTCTGGGGGAACTTATGACTGTCTAAAAGGATGAAAAAAAAAAAAGCTTTTTTTCTGTTGAAGGGGTAGTTTTATACTCTTTTTTTGCCTGCTATTAGTTCACATGTCTCCAAGTTATTGTCCAGCCTTCTCTGACAGTTGACTCTTCTTTCCACATCTTGCCTGCTTTTTCTATTTATATATTATTATTTTCCAACCACATTTCCTTTTGTCACACTTATGGTTTTTTTCCCCCCTAAGGATTTGCATTTGAGTATATTTTCTGATATTTCTCCCTAGTCCTTTACTCTTTTTTCAATGGGAAAAGGGGACACTGTATAATTGATAAAGTTGATGACTATCTTAAACTTTCCCCTTGAATTTCAGGGAAGAAAACACATCTTCCTTTGGCATTGCTTCTGACTGCCACCTTTTTGAGAAAAGAATTAATAGAACATGTACATCTGTCTAATAATTTGACTAGATTTCCTTTTTAGTTAAATTACATGGAAGGAACCATTAAAAGCTTTCATTCTACAAAATGAATTCCTTAAACAAAAATTTTCATATAATTCCTACTTATTGAGGTTAATTTTCCTTCATTCTTGTGGGAAAATGAGGCATTTAACTTTTGTCAGTTTATTGTTGTGATTAATAGATTTTATATACATATATAGTTTCTATTCAATCACAATGTTATATTTTAAAGATTCTTTAATTTTTTGATAAACCACATGTTATTTTAGTGACCCAAATATATGTTGTAATATTTTAAAGAGAAAAATTGGACACTTTACAGGATATATTTTTCAGTTGGTTGCAATAATAATTTAGAATTTTCAATGAATACATTTAAAGATCATTTTATTTTTTCAGTATGGGCCAATATTTTAATAATATCTGTTACATTTATATGTGACCACACTGGATTGAAGCATAGCTGCCTAAAAACTGCCTTTTTGTTTCCAGAGGCTTTGTAGAACAGGACTTATAAAGAAGAGAATGGGCGCCCTCACACTATGCTTCATTTCAGGAAATGGATTCAGGCATATTCATCCACAGAGTTATAGGGCGAGCTTATGAAACTTGATGTGGTGGAGGCAGATTTGGAATTCCTGCAAGAGTAGCCACTTAAGCTTGGGTCTCCTGGCGTCGCTCTCTTCTTCCTACTGGATTTGGAGTCGTCGTCATTGGGATCAAACACCACTGTCATGGACTCCATCCGGGTCACGGTGTACAGGCTGCTTTGCCGAGTGGGATGAAACCTCGTGGTCTTGAGCTCCAGCTCATCGTAGCTAGAAACCTTGATAAAAGGACACCAGCGAAAGGCTCTCTTGAAGCCAGCTCGAAATCTGAGAACAGGCCACAGGAAGAAAAAAGTCATCTTTTAAAGTGGAAATTTCCTTCAACTGTTATAGAAAACCCCACTTAAGTCAGTAATGCCAGCTCAGGTTTTAAATTTGATTTTCTAGTCAAACTTTCAGAATTTATGCTACAGTGTTGGTACTAGTCGTTTAAGTACTACTTGTTTGAATTGAACCTTAATTTCCTATCAATGAGTAGCATTGCACGGTAAACGTGCAGCATCAGGTGATAAATAGGCCAAAGAAACAGCGCACATTTCTGCAATGATTTTATACATTTACATATGTATAATTGAATTGGGTTTGCTGGATCAAGCACTTAAATATGACATATTTCAAAACAGTTTATTTCAGAAATAATTACATTTATAAATTAAAGTGTTATGTAATGTTGGAATTAATTGCTAAGCTGGATGGTTTATATCTCATCATATATGAAAGTACACAATCCTTGGCTTTAAATGAAGTTGATTAAAAGCAGATTTACTGCCTATGGAGGGTGGGAGGGCTCGAATTGAGATACGGCTTATACAATTAATGAAAAACAGTATGAGTTAATTAAGTATTTAATAAACATGAGGCATGGAGTTGTGGAAGCCCACCTGGGAAGACAGCGCACACAATTCTTTACATGAATTTACGTTTCTACTCCCGCACAGGGCACATAGGATTCATTCAGGGAATTACTAGCCCTATAAAGTTTAACCTTAACTGTTCATGTGCTGACCATACATAAAGCCAAGGTGTTTTTTGTTTGTTTGTTTTTTTAATCTAGAAACCACATTTAACCTTTCCTCTAGTCCCAAATTTGGCTGTAAGTATAGCTACTCTTATTTTGTGACGTTACTTTTAAAGCCAGCTTTCCTGACACTCCCAATTTCTTCACCATGTGCAGGGAGGGGCTTCTCCTTACTGCTGCTTCTGCCACCCTCACAGCAACACCTTCTGTTGTGAAGTCTATTCATAAAGTAGCCTTTTAAAGAGAGTCCCCTCACTGATGCCATCATCTCTCCACCTTGTAGATATCCATGAAGTTCTAGGATGTGCCTTTCTTTCTTTGAGGAAGTAAGCACCTTTCCACCTCAGCTCCTTCAATCATGTGGGAATTTATATTTCTTTGGTGGACAGGATTCTGAAGGGTTTACCAGGGGAATCTGGTCTATATAAAAATTGTCCAGTTAGAATCTTTAAGAACATTGTTTATAGGATGGAATTGTTTAAGTGGGATATTTCCTAAAGGAGCAGAGTTCTGAAAAATGTAAGGCTCTGTACAATTCTCATTGGATTTTTAAGCTTCCCCTTCCCTTTGTATTTTAAAATTGCACCAAAAAGCTGGAACATTATATGCTTCCAAGGCAAGGCAGGGATGACAAGATACTTGTATTTCGTAATTTTTTTTTTACCTCTTATTCAGACAGCAGTAGATGATAGGGTTGTACATGGTTGAGCTCATTGCCAGCCAAAAGCTAGCCAGGTAGACCTGCTGGATGTATTTCCACCTATTTAATTGCTGATAGATTGCCGTGAGGATGAAATAAATATGATAGGGCAGCCAGCAGATGGCGAATGTCACCACGACAATAATCATCATTTTTACAACCTAGAAAGAAAGAAAGAGGAAGTTTTTGGCAAATTTAAAAGTCATTAAATATAATAGTTCCAATAACTTACTGCAAATCGTATTTTTTTCTGCCAAGGCAGTTAAATACAGAACATGCCTAAAAAATAGTTGCTATATTAAAACTTGGTGAGATGATTAGGACAGTTGCCTACAATAAGTCTCAGGAAAGCATGCTTCTGTCACTGTTTCATTCTATCTAACCATGGTGAGTTTAGGTCTTTTTGGGTGCCGATTTTGGCTTAAAATATTCCTAATTTTTTTTTTTTTTTGCCTTGCTTAAAACCAGCTTCCCTAATAATAAGCAAATATATTTTAGGTGGCCTGAAGAAAATCAGTATTTACAAAAACAGGGATGAGAGAAGCAGGAACTAGAATTTGGCCATGCTGTCCTACGGTCTACAACAGGGGAATCATATATAGGGAAACTAACCAATATGAAGGTATATGATTCTGTAAGGGCTAGGCTTATTCCTCAGTATTTATTATAGATTAATTTTTAATTTAAGCTTATTCAGATTTCTTTACTTTGATACAATGCTTACTAGGCAACTTTCTGAATATTTACTTGGTTTCTTTTGTAATCTGATAGCTGGGAAAGATTTCTTTGGGTAGTGATAATGCATATCCACATTAGTCAGGGACATGTCATTAACTTTAAAATTTTCAGTGGGCAATCAGCTTATACAATTGATTTATACATCAACTCTTATGAATTTGGTAAACATGGGTCAGTTCCTCTGATTCCACACTTTGGAGCCATAATCTCCCGGGAGGCCCCAGCCAAAGCAGAATGTCAATTCTCTGTCTCTTCCACTAACACTTTACCCCACCAAAAGGCATGTAGAATGTCTTAATTATCTTGCTAGTCCCAGAATCTAGCACAATCCTTGGTATATAGATGGAGATCAATAAATGGATATAGAATGAATGAATGTTGAAGGACAAAGTACAACTTGTACCAGGAAGCTGAATGGGATAATGTTTTGTGTGTCCTTAAATGAAATAATATCTGTTTCATTGTCTGTATCTATAGAATGATGGACTCAAAGTTACCGAACACTGAGCAGCTGGGCTTTGTGTACAAGAGATAATTAAAATAATATCCTATTGTTACCTCATATAATATTTGTCATCATTAATCTGAAATTTGTTCATATCTCTTTTGGGAGTTTGGAACTAGTTAAAAAATTAGGATAATATAGTTTGAACAAATATTTTGCAGCTTACTTGCAGTCATATTAGAACATAAATCAGAGAAAGTCCTGGCAGCCTGTGAGGGATCTTAGAACCATGAAAATACATTATTTATGTACTGAACTTGCCACTTGACTGCAAATTGGACATTCAGATGAAAGTTGGCAAGGTTAAGAGTGAAATGTGAGTCTAGAAATAGACAAAGCATGAAATGAATCAATGTGGAAGGCAAAGCTTCCCTAAGGGCTGGCTCACTGAACCATCCAGGTGACCAGTATTGAGCTGATGGGAAACTGAGTATCAGAATTGAAAACACAGGTCAACAGCTCACAGAATGTCATCTTGGGCCACACCATCTAAAGTCTTTTGATTTTGTTAGTGTTCTTCGAATTGTATTCTTTTCCTAAGAACTTCATTCATATTTTTTCCTTGGTTTCTTAAATCTCTTAATCATATATTTGTGCAATACATTTAGCCAGATTTTAATTTATGCAATATTTCACATATTTAACTTATTAACACTTATTAACTGTTTTTCGTTTATATCTTAGGAAACTGAGGCAAGATTTGACCACTGTGATTTGTGGAACTGAGTTGAAGTTTTAAAAACGCAGACTCCTAAAATTTTTGTTTTCTGCTTTCTGTGTACTGGATCTAGAAAACAGTATTGGGGAAAATAATAAATAGAGGACCAATTTGTGGCCCTGAAGAAACTTAAAATATGATGAAAAAAGTTAAATTGTGAAAATTTTATAAAAATGCAAAAAGAGTGTTGAGTACAAACAAATGCAGATAAAATAGAAAATAATAGCCATGAGATTATTGTAGTTGCTTATAAGCCAGAATTATTCAATAAATGCCTGCTAATTAGAAGCTCAGAGGATATTAGACTGAATGAAATAGGTATTATTGACTTTTTCATTCTCAAACATATGAAAATCATACTGTTCCTTAAACATGGTTGGCAAGCTCCTGCCCTGGATGCTTTGCCCTGCCTCTTCTTTCTACCTAGAAGACTTCCTCTAGTTATTTCCTCTCCTAACTCCCTCATCTCTTTCAAGCCTTTGCACAAATGGCACCTTTTCTGTGAATCGTTTTCTGACCAACTTATTTACAATCGCAATCTGCCCCTACAGCATTCCCCAAACCCATTAACTTCCTTATTTTGTGTATATTTGCTATGGTTATTCTATACTTTGTGTCTCCTCATGCTAGAATGAAAAAGACCATGTGTTTTTGGCTTGTTTTGTTCACTGATTTATTCCGGGTACCTAGACTGACTTCACACATAATGGATGCTCAAAATTAAAATAAATATGAAAGTGAATCCAAGAAGTAAAAAAAACAAAACTATAAAACATGTAATTTGTTAAGAGATGTCCATAGTTTTACTAGTGATTAATTACTGGCATTTGTGCTCCAAGTTTACAATGGACATATGTATATAAAGAAAAGCCTGCCATTTGCTACTTCTCTTTTCAAG
>JAQZBX010007452.1:0-41697 GCA_029593785.1 Cabassous unicinctus
AGGAAGAGATAGGAAGAGAGAATGAGTAATAGTAGTGATAATAGTAAAAGGGAGGAGAGGGACTGTACAAGATGTAGGCAATTGAATAATTGACCCAAGTAAGAATTACAGAAGAATAAGATTAGAAAAGTAGAATAGAACCAATGAAACATGAAACAGAATGGAGAAAAATATAGAATGAATTAAAAGTCCAGAATGATGAGAAGAGGGGGAAAGAAAAAGTACAAGAAAGAAGGAAAGATAGAAAAAAAAATTTTTAAAGAGAAAATAAAACACGGAGAAAGTAGGAGAGAGTAAAATGAGTACAAGAAAAATTGAAGACCAAGCCCAAAGAGGTGGAATGAAGGAACAACAATATTAAACAGAAAATATAAGGATGAAGGAGGGAAAAGATATGGTGTAGGTAGAGAAAATTGGGAAACAGAAGAAAGAGAGAAAAAGCTAACAGACAAACAGAGAAACAAAGGAAGAGGGAATACAACAACAAGAAATCAAGACAGCAGCTACTCATTTTTTTAAAGAAAAAGAAAAAAAGGAAGAGGGCAGGAAAAGGATAAAAAAGCCAAGATAAACTCGGAAAAACGACTTTTGTCTTGGACCCCTAGTGATCTTCTGAGGCTGTTGCTATTCAACAATCAATCACCCTATAGCCTGTCCTCTGCAGGGTTTAAGCCAGGTTTTAGTGAGTAGAATAAGGAAAGTGAAAAAGGAACCTCCTTTTTTTTTTTAAATAAGAGATCCACTAAAAGCTAATACAAAGAGGATATCCCTGTCATAAAGTTTCACTGGATGCTTGATAACCTTGTATCACTTCTCAGAAAATAGCCAGGGATGGAACCAGGGACCTTGTACATTCTAGGCAGGAGCTCTTCCACTGAGCTAATGTGCCTTCTTAGGTTAGTGGGACTTTTCAGAAACCTTTCAGACCCAATTCCCTCTCTGTTATCTCTGCTTCCTATCTGATGTTAATTCCTCTCTTTACCTAGGCTGCTGAGAGTGACAGCCTGTCTGAGGAGATCCCCCTCCCCATCCCTGTCACATCAGGGTCCCTTCTGACACCCAAGGGGGGCTCGGCTGGCTGAAATAACTGCAAAGAGATCACTCTCCACCTTCTCCGACCCCTTCTCCTCCCAGGGAGGTTGCCGCCTCACTCCTTTTGAAGGAGGAAGTTGGAGGCTCCACTTAGGCTGTTTGTCCTGAGGGCAGGGTATAGCACCACTTTCAGCCACAGGTGGGAGGAACTCAAGATTTTTTGCTGGCTTCCTTTTCTTTCTAGCACCCTCCTAGATGACCCAGAGGACCCCACCCCCCAAATATATCTAGAGGTGCTAGCAGGGAAGAAGAAGTCTGTTCTCCTCTTAGTCAGATATTATTTGCCAGGAGTTTTAGCCTCGCCTGATATCTCAGGGGTGGGGGAGGGGAGCCCTTCCCAGTGGTCCAGAGGATCAATAACTCATAGTTTGGTGTTTCAGCATCCTCCTCTCTGTCCCGGACTCTTCTGTTAGTTGTGAAGCAGTGTCCTGGTCTGCTGTACCCCTAAGCAGGTCACCAAGGCAGCCTTAGACTCCCTCCCAGTTGTTTCAGTAAGAGCTAAGCTTTATCTGTCTACCCCATTGGCCATATTCCCACCAGGAAGTCCCTCAAATTTGATTTGGAAGCAGCTAAAGATGTAATAATTTAAGCAACTTCAGCCTTCCCCCATGAGTTCAATTCAACAAATATTTATCAAGTGACTGCTCTGTGATGACCAAGTTATCACACAGAGTTTCCTAGGTTGAGATGTTCAGTTCATAATACGTTCACAAACAGATACTAGTGATATGGCAGGAGAGGAGTAGTGGATTGCAGGAGTGGGATGGGAGTGAGGGACATGGGGGGGGGGAGATGCAGGAAGAAAGGGGTGGAAAGGGAGACAGACCTGCATGGCTGTAGCAGCATTGTTTTCAGGGCACGAAGCATCTGGAGGAATAGAAATGAATCTGGGAAGAGATAAGTTGCTGCAATGTGGAAATTTTGTTGTGTATTATCAGCAAGAGAAATACATAGACTCTTTCCTGGCTCCAATGTCCTTGGCTACCTCTAACTGGCTTTCCTGCAGACAGCTTAAACTCAGCATGTCCAAGTGAATTCACCTTCTTCCTCGAAATCTCTTTTCCTTCCTTTATTTGTTGCACCACCATCTCTCCACCCTCCTCAGTTAGATATTTGGGAGTGTAACAAAATGAACCTCTGCTCCTGTGTGTGTTTATCTCTTGTATGGTGAATAATAAAATGGCTGTCAGGCCACACCCCTCTGGTGTCAATGGAAGCAGATGGCTGTGGATATTCGAGTCAATCATCAGAGAGGCTATGGGCTCCGCAAAGGGAAGCCCCAGGTAGACAAGGGAGAGAGGAAACTCCTTCCTTCTTTTGGACTTTGCTCTCTTGGGCCTGAGCTTTGAAGTCTAGTTATGCTTGAGTTACTACCAATCAGTAGGAGAAAGATGACCTATGCCACGTGGGAATGATGTGTGTGTTAGATCCACATCTGAGACTTCTGGGCAGTTTTGATATTTGAAAAGGAGGTAAGAAGCTGGCTGAATTATTAAACTATCACATCTGCCTGGGCTTCATCTGTCCTGAGAATTCTTCTAATAGTGTCCATAAGATTCTTTACTAACACACAAGGAGTGATAGGACTTTGATAGCATCCTGTGTGCCTTCCACCCTTGATAAGGGTATTTGGTTTAATTCACTTGTACTGGGTCGTCTTTGTCAAGTTGGTATCTTCCCCACCCCCTTTTCCATTTCCCTCTACATTGCAGGGTAAAAGTCTGGAACTCCATTTTCCAGTATCATTTTCCTGTATTGTTCTAGGTTATAGTCTGCCAATTAAAGGCACTCACAGGAGATTTGGAAGGTAGAAGTGAAGGAGAAGCTGGGGTTTCTGTTGGAAGTCATGAACAGATGCTTGGGTATATGATGGATATGATTTATTGTAGCTTCTGGGCAAGCTCCTGAGAATCACCTGCATTGGTATTGTAGACAGCTAGGATTATTGCCAACAGCTTCACGAGACCAGCAGCAGTATCCAGGTCACTTCCCCAGTCCTTCAGATCATTGTGTAAGCTTCTAACTCTTTGTATTAAGAACTTTTCTCCTTAGAAGACTGACGTGCTCCTCTTTTATGATAGAACCCTGACTCATACAACACCGCTGCAGCCTCCCCCTCTCCCTTTTCATGATGGTGGTCATAGAGGTGGTTCTTATTTCCTCTTCTCTCATGGCCTTCTTCCATTTGCTAGAGATCAGCATGATTGAAGCACTTCACTTAAGATGAGCTAGTTGGCTAATGAATGGTCTGATTGTAGTCTAAGATTATTGCAGTGAATGATACTGAATGAAAGGGGCAGATGTTCACCCTTAGTATCTGGGCCATATGGGGCTGCTTCTTCAGGAAAATGGATATGAGTTTATGTGTGTGGAAATAATTTGGTCAAACCACAAAGTCAGAGAGAACAGTTCCTACAAGACTGCCCTCACTTCAGATACCAGTTGTAAGTTTGGGGGATATCTGGGACCACCCTCACTTTAGACCATCCAGTAACAATTCCCATGACCACCCTCAGACTCAATATTTCACTAGAATAACTTGCAGAACTCAGAAAAGAGCTCTAATTATGATTTTAGTTTTATTATACTGAAATGATACAAATTAGAACCAGCCAAAGGTTCTAAGAGGGCAGAATCTGGAAGGGTCCAAATGCAAAGCTTCTGGTTGCCTCTCCCCGTGGAGTCCTTGATGACATTAGCTCCTCCAAGACACAATGTATGATAATTCAGAGTACTGCCAACCAGGGAAGCTCACCTAAGACTTTGGTGTCCAGAGTTTTTTGTGGAGCTTGATCATATACTGCCTGTGTGACTGATCTTTAGTTTCCAGTCCCTCCTGGAGATTTGGACTGATGCCTTTGTCTCCAGTTCCTCTGAAAGCTGGAACTGAGTTGGTGTGTTCCAAAGCCCCCATCATAAATCATATTGTTAGACTGCCCAGTGGCCAAAGCCCCCAGGCAAGCAAAGATACTCCTATCAGACAGACATTCCAGGGGCTTAGAGATCACCAACTGGTAGATGAGGGCAAAGGCCATACCTCTCTGGTAAAATTAATTCTTCAGTATACAATGTTGCACAAGGAACACTTGTTCATTATCACGAACCCATATTTCTTTTGTTTTTGGCACATCTGAGTTAATCAGCCCTTAGGGAAGTTGAACATCAGGGTCAAAGAAAACTAAGGACAACATGGGGATGCAGATGTCTCAGTGCATGCCAATCTTGTCATGTGATGAGTACTATGGTAGATTGAGTTCTGTACCCCAGAAAAAAAACATGTTCTTAATCTTAGCCCCATTCCTGTGGGTGTGAACCCATTGTAAATAGGACCACTGGAAGATGTTATTTTTAGGTAAGGTGTAGCCAGCTGAATCAAGATGAGTCATCCTCTTACTAGAGGCCTTGTGAAGAGAAAATCATGGCAAAGAGCTGGAAACCAGAAGTCAGTGGAACTTGGAAGAGAAAGGAGAGGACATGCCCATGTAATAGGAAAGCCAAGGAACCCCAAGGGTTGCCAGAATACTACTTATCTTGGCAAGAAGCAACCCTTTCAGCCTCCAAAACCATGAGACAATAAATTCCCATTTTAAGTCAACTCATTGTGGGGTATATGTCATAGCAGCTGGGAAACTAAGACAAGGGCATTGTAGCACACACTGCTGGTGCCCTGTCCAATTTCCCTCAGCACCCACCATTCCCATAGATACCATCTTAAGACAAGGACCTGTGATATGTCTGAGGGTTTTTGGCCGGCCAGAAGATGTTCAGTGTGGAAGCAGGGGAGGCCAGATATGATGAATGGGCATTGGTGGATAAATATTCCAGCTTCTTTACCTATCATTTGGGACACTTCTGTGGTATATTCCCCTTCTGAGGCATATTCCATGAAAGGTTCAAAAGGGACTGAGCCCCAGTAGCTAAAGTTGCCAGATTTAGCAAATAAAAATATAGGATGCCTAGTTAAATTTGATTTTAGGTAAATGATGAAAAGCTTTTTAGAATAAGTATGTCTGTTTTAATATTTGGGATATACACATACTAAAAAAATATTCATTGTTTATCTGAAATTCAAATGTATTTGGGCTTCCAGTATTTTATCTGGCAACCCTACCAGTAGCCCAAACTGTTACTTGCTCATTAAGGCTCCCTTACTGGCTTCCCTCCCTTCCACATTCCACTTTACCTCTCACTTGCTCATGCTTCCTGGGGTCACTTTGAAATAAACTGCTCACACACAACCCTATTCTTCAGGAGTCTGATGGCTCCTCCCTGACCAATCCTGTGGTAGTCGGAAGTCCTCTAAAATGAAAACATTGAATTGATTGAAATTAACTTTCTGACAGCTAACAGAATGGTGGCTGACTTAAAGTAAAACTTAGGTTTGGTTACAGGAGAATAAAGGTACATTTTTTGAATACCTGAGTTTGTTGCCTGAACTTTGTACCTGCTGCCTGTGTATTGTATCCCCACCTCCCCCCCTGCTTTTTTAAGGAGGTACCAGGGTTTGAACCCAGGACCTCATATGTGCGAAGCAGTTGTTCAACCACTGAGCTACACCTGCTCCACTGTATTGTCTCTTTAAGTCATCACAACTTGGTACAACAAGGACTATTATTTGCCAGATTTAACTGTGGAAATTAAGAATGATAAGTGATTTGCCCAAGGTCACAGTGAGCAAGTAGCAAAGTCAGGACTCAGACCCAGGCCATCTGTCTCTAGAACCCATGTCTTATCCATGTAGTACATTGGTAGCAATGTCAAAGACAGAACAGTGTGAGAAAAGACTGGAAGGCAGGAGGAGCCCAATTAAGAGATGCTTTTAGCTGTATTTACTGTATTAGTTTGCCAAAGGTTGCCAATGCAAAAATATCAGAAATGTGTTAGCTTTTATAATGGGAATTTTATTTGAGGTAAAAGCTTACAGTTCCAAGGCCATGAAATGTCCAAATTAAGGCATCAGAGACACTTCCTCACCATAGTCAGCTACTAGTGATCCCAGTGTCCTGTTATGTGGCAAGGCAAGATGGCAGCAGATCTCTGCCGAAGTCTCTGCCTTCCCCTCAAGGCTCACTGACTCCTGGGGCTCAGCTGTGGGAGATTGGGCATATGGCTGGTCTCTTTAACCTTGAGCTGCTCCATGGGCCCAGCCTCTTGTGGACTTCATGCTAGTGATCCTTGAGTCCTCTCTCACACATAGCTGGGTCAAAATGGCAGAGCTCCCTTTACGGTGTATTTTCGCTTATATAAGACCTAGCAAGAGAGTGGAGACCTAACCTGGATCATGCCTCAGTGACGTAGTCCAATCAAAAGCCCTAAAGTGATCAATCAAGTGATCTAATCAAGGTCCCTTGATTGAATCTAATGCAATCAAAGGGTCTCACACCCACAAGAATGGATTAATTCAAAAGTATAATCTTTTTTTGAGATTCACCAAATTCAAACCATTACAACTACCAAAAACATTTAGGTTCTCAACAAAAGCAGTGGCAGCAGAGATCCAGGGGGAGATTTATCTGATAGGATCTGTGGAGTTTGGTGACTGATTGGTTATGAGAGTAACTCCCTTCATGCTTCAGCAGCACTGACCTTTTTTCTAGTTCCCTTAAACAAAAACTTCTTCCACATCCAAGACATGTGAATATGATGTTCCCTCTGCTTAAAGTCTCTTCATGTACCTCTTCCCTGTCTATCCCACACTAATCCTTCAAGCTCAACTTAATTTTACTTTCCCCTAAAAAAGCCTCTGGATACTCTTGACAAAACGAGGTCTCTCTGAACTTATTATAATTTAAATATTTAAATAAATTTAAATATTTATTTGTGTAATTATTTGCTTAATATATGCTTCCCCACTGGACTGTAAGGTCTATGTGGGCAGGAATTGATTAAAGTAGGTTTTCCTTCAGTAACCAGCTCACTGCCCAGCCCATTGTAGGTTCTCAATGTTTTTCCACAATGAATGCTGTTTCTATTTTGGGAGAATGAGTGGATGGTGATGGGTTTATATAATAAAAGTGCATATTATTTTAAGTATTATAGAGTGGTAATCACAGTCCGTTAATTGATTATCTGGGTCTCTGTCCCTCCCTATTCTGAGCTTAATTGTTCCAAAGCCCTATGGTATCTGTCCTATGATAGGAAAGATCTGTTTTTATGACAACTCAAGAGTCTATAATAAAATAAATCTAGAAAAAAAAAAAGTCTATAGAGAAAGGATATTTAAAAATAGCCTCAAAGGTGCTGTGGTAATTTGAGATTATTTTATGAATCCCAAAAGGAGAAAGATTATATTTATAAACTAATCTATTCTCCTGCGTGTGACACCTTTGATTGAATTAAATTTAGGGTCCTTTGATTAGATTACTTATTAAGATTGCTTTAGGGCAGGGGTTCTTAACCAGGGGTCCCTGAGCTTGGATTGAAATTCAAAAAAACATTATTCTTGTGGGGACGTGTTGGTACGGGTGTGACATATTTATTAAATAATACACAGTATAGTGTGGACTTAGTAAGGGGTCCATGGTTTTCACTGGCAAAGGGGTCTGTGGAACAAAAAAAGTTATGAACCCCTGCTTTAGGGCTTTTGATTTGACTATGTCAGTAATGCATGGCAGGTTGAGTCCCTGCCTCCTTGCTGGGTCTGATATAAACACACTCACAGGGACAGACACACACAGAAAGAGAGAGCTCTTGTCATTTTTGATCCTGCCATGTGATAGAAAGGAGAAGGCCAAATAGCTGAGGCCCCAGGGAGAGATGAGCCATTTGCCTGATAGCTTACAGCTGAAATTGGGAAAAGAGCAGAACACCTGGGACTGATACAGGAGGCCAGGAAAGAAACAAGCCCCATGCCAGGAGAAAGATGACTACAGTATCACTTAAGCATGAAGCCTCAAGAGACTGGGGCCACAGAGCTCAAGAGGAAAGGGTGAGCCCAGAGGGGATGGCTGAAACCTGGACAGAAATTGGCAGCCATCTTGCTTCATGCCAGGATAAATAGCAGCTGACTTCAATGAGAAAGCATCTCTTATGTGCCTCAATTTGGACTTTTCATGGCCTTGGGACTGTAATCTTTTACCCCAAATAAAGCCCCTTTATAAAAGCCAACAGATTTCTGGTACTTTGCATTGGCAGCCCTTTGGCTGACTAATACAGGTGCCCTCTTGGAAATAAGTCACTCTGTGGAGCCAGAGGAGGGTACCATCTTGGGGGCTGTCATTTCTCTAAACACAAGGATTTTCCACCTGGTGGCCACATTCATGCTTACTGATGAGCCTTTCAGTCTTTTAGGAAGCAGGGAGAGCAGTGTAACAGTGCATGGACCAATTAGTCCTTAATATTATTTTATTTTAATGTACAGCTTTCATGACAGCCCATCTGGATCCAAATCACTATATCTTTCTCTAAGCCAGGGGTTCTTAATCTTTTTTGTTCCACGGACCCCTTTGCCAGTCAGGTGAAAACCATGGATCCCTTACTAAGTCCACTATACTGTGTATTATTTAATAAGTATATCATACCTGCACCAACACATACCCACAAAAATAATGTTTTTTTGAATTTCAATTCAAGCTCACAGACGTCTTGTTAAGAACACCTGATCTAAGCAGTTATACTTTTCCTAGTGTCAATCAAGAACATCTGGCCATTATAAAGACTAGATGCTGGAAGAGACTTTGGAGATCATGTTTTCGACCTCTAAATTTTGCTGACAAAGATCCCCAGGCTTAATGACGTGAAGTGCTTTGCCCATAGTCCCTGTAATTTAGGGAAGAGGGTAAAACTTAAACCAGGCTTCCTGACTCCCAGTCAAGACGTTTTTTCCTGATTAGACCATGGCAGCCACAGTAGCTACAACTTATGCTCATTCTAAGACTGTACCTGTTCTTACCTTTCAACTTAGCTATAAATGGCACAATTTGCCAACTTCCAAATGGTTTGACTTGGTCAGCATGGATGAACAGCAGTGGTATGCCACATATAGTCTTTCCAGATCCCAAGCAATGTCACCTCCCATACATTTTGAGCCAGCTGTATAAGCAAGAGGTAACTGTCCATGTGAAAAGAATATTTTCTGGGCCCAGAATTCACATCCCTCCACCCAGGGGATCCAATGCTGAGATGGGACTGTGGTACTATCATGGCGGCCTACTCTGCTCTTGCAGCCCATCTGGGCCATCTACCTTGCTCTGGAGAGAAACAGCGAGTCTTCATACCTGCATCCTTGAATGTTCCCTATTCTTTCTGGAAACTTCTCTCTGTTCATTATATCATAAAACCAGCTTAAATCCCTGTTCAAACATCTTGTTTACTTTTGTTCATTGTGCCATTCAAAGAGATTAGGTTTTTGCTTTTTTTCCTGGAGTTTTCAAAGGTTCTTTCACTGAGGCCTAGCACATAAGGGGTGCTAAATAAATATTGGTTGAGTGAATGACTGAATGTCATTGTTGGTAAAAATGACAGTTACTTGACATTTCCAGGCCTACACAGTTAAGAATCTGTTGGCCTGTCATTAAATAAGCATTATGTAAGTATCAGAAAGAAAAAAAGTAGATTGCATCAAGGTTATTTTAAATGTTTTCTCTAAAGCAGTGTTTTTCAGTCTTTCTCCTCCTCCTCCTTTTCCTCCTCCTCTTTTTTTTTTACTTCCATCCACAGAAAGAAGCACATTTTCTATTGCAGTCTTGTATACACACATACAGACAAGAAAACAAAAATTTCACAAAACAACTTTTGCTGTTACTATAGTTTCAATGCACTCTCACATTTTCTCTTCTATTTCATTTCTTTAAAAATAAATGCAGATTGAGGCCCACCACATTAATTTCATATACACTAATGATTGAGACCTACAATTGGAAAAATGCTGCTCAAAAGTAACTTTAAAAAGGGTAGTGGAGAAACTGCTTAATATATTTAATATACAAGTCATACCTGGGAGTACTTAAAAGTTTTAAAAATTTAAGTTCTAGAAAAATAGTGTGCTATTGGCTGGATGAAGAAAAGGGAGAGCAGATCCATAACACTTGAGGTTTCAGGGCACCAGAGGTGGGGATTTCAATTTGGGAAGGAAAAGAAAAATGGGAATAGAACATAAATGGTACAGATAGGAAATAGATTGAAATACTAATAACGTCATTTGACAAATTCTCCTGAAAACAGTTGGGTACTCCTGAATCAGGGTACCTAAAAATGTCTAATTCCCAGATGGTATCACCAGCACCCTGTGGAACAAGATGTTCTTTTAAATTCATTTTCATTTATTTTTAATAACAATGTAATACATAAATACATTCTGGTCATAAAAATTAAAATTATACAGAAAAAAGTTCCTCTTAACACTGCCTTTCCTTTCCAATCCTAGTGACCTTTCAAAAACTGTTTCAATTTGAATATAAACTTCCAGACGTTTTCTTATGCATCTACATTGTGTTGGAAATGAAAATGAATATATAGAAGCATGTTAAAAACTTAAATTGTATTATAATGGGCATTTTGTTCTGTCTTTGTTTTTTTACATAATATTAGGGATTTTTCTGTTTTAGTGCATAGAGATGTGTTTCATTCTTTTTAATGTAATTATCCATTTTTAAAATTTAGGTATAACATTTTTTTAAAAAGATTTATTTATTTATTATTTGCTTTAACACCCCACCCCCATGCTGCTTGCACTCACTGCCTGCTCCCTGTGTCCATTTGCTGCGCGTTCGTCTGTGTCTGCTTTTCTTCTTGTCTTCTCTTTAGGAAGCACCGATCCTGGGAACTTCCGACATGGAAGAGAAGCAATCAATTGCTTGAGCCACCTCAGCTCCCTGGTTTGTTGTGTCTCTCATTGTCTTTTTCCTCTGTGTCTCTTTTTGTTGCGTCATCTTGTTGCGCCAACTCTCCGCATGGGCCAGCTCTCCGTGTGGCCAGCTCTCAGCGCACGCCCACTTGCCTTCACCAGGAGGCCCCAGGAAGCATACCCGGGACCTCCCATATGGTAGTCGGGGGGCCCAATCCCTTGAGCCATACCGCTTCCCTAGGTATAACATTTTGTTTGTTTTCTGTTTGTTCCCTCTTGTAGCAGTTTGGTATTGTTTATGAATTCCAAAAATAGATATTGGATTATGTTTGTAAACTGGTCTATTCCTCTGAGCCTATTAGACTGTATTAACTTAGAGGTTTCACTTTTACTTGATTAAATTATGATTAGGGCTTTGATTGGGCCATGTCAGTAGGACATGACACATGATACAGCAGAGAAGAAAGTGGGAGCTTTTGATGCTGGAGCCTTGGGGAAGTAAACACACAGAAGAATACAGAGAAATAGAGATAACTCTATAGACACAGCAGAGGCTCTGGGAAGAGAGGGAGCCTGAAAGTCTACAGCTGACCTTGAGGAGAGACCAGAGCAGCTGAGCCTGGAAAGGAACGAGCCCTGGGAGAGAGATGAGCCTTATCCCAGCCCACAGCTGATATTGGAAGAAGCTGGGACCACGGAGCCTTAAGAGGAAGAGGAAGACGGAACACTTGCAGATGTCAGCAGCCATCTTGCTCCAACACGTGGCAACAGACTTTGGTGAGGGAAGTAACTTATGCCTTATGGTCTGGTAATTGTAAGCTTCTACCCCAAATAAATACCCTTTATAAAAGCCAACAGATTTCTGGTATTTTGTATCACCACCCCTTTAGCTGACTAATACACCTCTGTTTTTTGTTTCTGTGTTCCCCCTTTCCTTCTTGTATTAGTATTTAACAGATTATTAAATATTTTTAAATATTTGCTTATAATTTATCTATTGTGATTTTCACTATATTGCTGTATTTTTTTTTAGCAGTTGCTCTAGGGACTACAACATATCTTTTTAACTTTTCACTGTCTACTTAAAATCATCTTTTACCACTTTAATTTGAATGTAGAAACCTTACTATTTTATAGGATCTTTTACCTTCCCCACTTTATGCTGTAGTTGAACTAATTATTATGTGTAAATGTATTGAAAACCACATCAGACAATGTTATAACTTATGCATTCAGTCATCAAACTTATTTTAAAGAACTAGAGAGAAGACTAGTCTATTATATTTACACAGTATTTCTGTTGCCTTATTTCAACTCCTTCTGGGACCCTCTTCAAGTTCACTGACTTTTTCCTCTGTCGTCACAATTCTACTATTGAGTCCATCCAGGTCTGAATTTTTTTATTTCAGATGTTGTATTTTTTAGTTAAAAATTTTCCATTTGATTCTTACTTATATCTTCTATTTATTTGCTGAGATTTTCTGTTTTAACATGTGTTTTAAGAGTACTTGTGATTGTTTGAGCATTTTTATAATTGCTGTTTTTAGATCTTTGTCATTTAATTCCAATATTTGTGTCTTCTTGGCATTGTCATCTGTTGACTGTCTTTTCCAATACAAGTTGAAATTTTTGTGGTCCTTTGAATATTGAGTAACTGTGGAATATTACCTCATGAGTCTCTGGATCTTGTTTAAGTCCTATTGAGAATGTTTAAATCCTATTTGTATTTTTTGTTTTAGCAAGCTAATTGACCTTGTTTGGTTCAGGCCACACATTCCAGCCAAACTTTTGTGGACAGTGGTTCCAATGTCAGTTCAGTTTTAAGAGACTTTTAGTGCTTTTTCTATTTTCTTGGGTATGTAATACCCAGTGGTAAATGTGGGATCTCGACTGTTTAGTTCTCAAAGTCTTTATTATGCTGATTAGGATCAGATCCACATATGTGTTGCTCAGTGTAAGCCCTAGAGTTCATAAAAAACATGGTTGTTGCTTTCCTGAGCTCCTCTTCTCCACAATACCCCTGGTTTTCTTTGGTTCTTTGGAACTCCCCTTTTCAATCTTCCAGTCTTTTACTTGGGGCTTTAGTTGAATTTCTCTGCTATGAAACTCTGTGATTGAGCCCATATTGGGGCCAACTCTCAGGAGGACAGAGAGAAAAATGCAACAGGCTTGGTCCTACCATCTTTGAATCACAGATCACTGAAGGGTGAGGAAGTGTCCCCACTCTCAATTTGGCTTTTACCAGCCACTGCCACCACCACCCCAGGATTGCCTAGGATTCAAGAGGACGGAAAAAAGAGGAAAAAAATCCGTGAATTTCCAAACTCTCTATGAGCACAGAGATCCTTTTTCCATTCTTTGAGGAAAACTTAGAGGGTTTCTCCTAGATCTCTCTTTCTCTGCATCACAGTTCTTGCTTCTGGGTTTTTTGGTTGCATTAAGTTCAGGTTGAGAATACCAGAAGGGAAAAAAGATAAACTTGTTGCTGGTGTGGTGGTACTCCAAATTCTGGTATTCTTCCCCAATCTGCCTATGTCAATTTACTTTTCAGAGTCCTTATATAGGTGCTCCATGCATTCTGTCTAGGTTTTTCACTTGTATTCAGTGGAAGAGAAAAGGGTAAATATGCTTACTCCAGCTTCCCTGGAACTGGAACCTCATTATTCTAAAATCTATTTTATTTTTTCAAATTCTACTTGAGTGTATTTCATTGGAAATACTTGGTATATATTTAGATTTTATGAAATTTACAATTGAAAAAGTAGACTCACATATCCAAGCTGTTTCAAAGTTTTCCAATAACTGAATTGAGTATAAGTTTTAAAATTAAAATTAATTAAAATAAAAAATTTAGTTCCTCAGTTACATTGGCCACATTTCAAATTCTCCGTTATCACATATGACTAATGGCTGCTGCATTGGACAGTGCAATTGTAAACAGTGACCAAATTTTCAACTGTTTGGAAGTGAGTATAGCATTTCTGTATGAAAATGAGTGTTCTTTGCATTGGAAGGCAAATCTTTACTAATAGGAGAATGTGATGCAATAATAATTTGAAACATTAATCCAAATGTTATTTTCTTCCCACTTTGATTAACCCTTCTGCCCACAAGGCAAAGTGTTTTCAATCCTCTAAGTGTATTTATTATTCTATTGCTGTATAACAAATTATTCCAAAACTTAGTGGCTTAAAATAAGTGTTTATTAGCTCACAATTTCTGTAGGTCAGCTTATCTGGGTGATTCTGCCTCAGGGTCTCTCACATTATTGCAATAAGGATGTCAGTTATGCTGTAGTCATCTAAAAGCTGAAAGGAGTTAGAGAATCTGCTTCCAAGATGGCTTATTCACATGGCTGTTGGCAGAAGACCTTGGTTCCTCAACACTTGGACACCACCATAGGCTGCTTGAGTCATCTCACAATACAGCATTTGGCTTCTCCCAGAGTGACTGATCCAAGAGAGGGAACAGGCAGTTGCAGTGTCTTTTTTGACTTACTATCCCAAGTTGCACACTCTCACTTCCACTTCATTCTATTCATTAGAAGCAAGTAACTAAGTCCAGCCCACACTCAAAGGGACAGGAATTTAGCTCCACGTCTTAAAAGGAGGTGTGTCATCAAAATTGTGAACATATCCTAAAAGCACCATAGCCGGTGAGGGAGTGATTGGGAAAGATCAGTGAATAAATAAAGCACTACATTTTCAGCCTCTAAGTTTAAGAGGTATGGTCCAGGTCTCAGACAAAAAAAAAAAAAAAATCTGAAAATGATGCAAACCAATAGAACAGACTAGAAAATTCCTATGCACTGGTGAGAGAGAAGAATTTGGAGTGGAAATGCAGAGTGGGGGTGGCATAAATCCCCTATCCTGCCTAGTCTAGAATGGGGGTAAATATTGACCTGATAAAACTTCTTTAGTGTTTAGGGCCTGACAGAAGAGAGAACCCAGGCCATGCTTCTGAGGAGCAAACATCAGGAAGAAATCTCACAGGCCAGTAACTTGGCATGTGGGTAAAAGAAAGCCAGGGAGAGTCCTATGCTTTCAAAGGCCCTGGGCCGGGATGGGGGCGCTGTGAATATGGTGTTATCAGCTCCATGGGCCTGGGGTAGGTCATAGAAATTAATTGAGAGAAGAGAGCCAGCAAAGGGTGTCCTGGCTTGGACAAGGAAGTAAATAGAAGCTTGTGGAATGGATGGATCCTGGCAAGCTGAGCATGTGATGACATCTTAGAGATTATCAGTATCAGAGAGACAAGTGGAAGTCAAGTTCAGGACTCGATATCTGAAAATTACTGAATGTGTCTGAGTTACTTGGGATTGACTAGAGAAATTTTTCTGCATCAGGCTGAATACAGGCTTCACTGGAGTAAAAAATTCAGCAGGGTTATAGGGAAATAAAGTTACAATTTTGCACATTTTAATAGCGGGGCAATTAAATTTATATCTGATGCACAAATAATGGCACATAAGCGGAATTTCTTGATTGAAGGGTAAGAACATTTAAAATTTTAATTGATGTCAAATTGTTTTCCAAAAACACTATTAATTTATAACCCACAATTGCTGTATTTTACCAACATTTGATAATAGCAATCTTTCAAATTTGGGTTATTCTGATTAGTGAAAATAATACATAAATTAATATTAATTTTCTTTTTCATATTTGCTAAGAGCCTGAGGACCTTTCATATTTTTATTGACTATTTGCATTTTCTTTTCTGTGACTTGCCTGCTTCTGTCTTTTGTCCACATTTCCATAGATTGTCTTTTTCTTAGAGGCTGTAGGAATTATTTGAACATTTGGGCATTAATACTTCATTTGTTATATATATTGCAAATGTGCTCCCACAGTCTGAAAAATGACTTTTAAACTTGTTTATAGCGTCTTTTGCCACAGAGAGGTTTTTAATTTTAATGTAAACAAATTTGTTGATCTTTTCCTTTATCATTTGTGCTTTTTGTGTCTTGTTTAGGAAGTCCACCCATCCCCAAATCACAGAGATACACTTCTCTATATTTCTCTAATAGTTTTAAAGTTTTAGTTGTTTTAATTGATCTAAAATCTGTTTTTCTATGGTATAAGGTTATGCTTTAGTTTTATTTTACTCTAAAAGTTGAGCCAGTTTTCTAAGTCCTTTTTCTGAATAGTTTATCCTTTTCTTGGTGAGTCATGATGCCTCTTTTATTGTCTGCTAGTTTCCACACATGCATGGATCTGTTTCTAGGCTATCTATTCTGTTTTAATGTTCTATTTCTCTTCTCCTGTGATGACACTACACTCTTTTAAATTCTAGAGTCTTCAATATGTCTTTGCCTGGTGGGGCAAGCAGACCTCTCTCATACACATTTGCTTTTGTTCTTCTCTTTAAAAATGGTCTAAACTACCAGTGTACCTTTATTTTTTCACTCGAATTTTAGAGCAGTCTAAAAGTTCCCTGAAAATCCTGCTAGGGTTTCATTTGGAATTGCATTGACATCTTTGCAATGTTCGTTTCTCACCAAGGAATATAAATGATCAGTTTACATTTACTTTGTGTTCTATACCTTTCAATAAAGTTTTGTATTTTTTCCTATAAATCTTTTGTGCATGTTTTGTTAGGTTTATTTTGAAATATTTTATGTATTTTATTGCTGTTGTCTATAGGATGTCAGTTTCCAACAATGTGTTAAAATCTCCTTCTGTTTTTATGGGTTTGCCTTTATTTTCTTGTAATTCTGTTTATTTTTTATGTATCTATATAACTGGGTGCTAAAATTGCAATTTTGATCAAGGCACCAAGATACTATAGACATGAAAATCTAAAGCCAGAAGACCAAATGTAAATGTCCAAGGAAATGTTCAAAAAATCTCTTCCATGACTTTTAAAACCCCTCACCCAGTTTAAGAACATAGAAAAGGAATTAGAGTGTGGAGAGGGACATACTCCATTTGTGAAGAAACTTCTTTGGAAAGAGACGCTGCCTTGCTGCGAGTATCCACAACCCTGGTCCTTGGGGAGAGGAAGGGGTGCTTCATCCCCAGCTTAGTGCGAGGGTTTTCATGGAACCCCTCAGAGGGGTTTGCATTTTCTGCAGTTGGGGAACACAGTGTTCTAGGATCAGATGGCTGCCCAGAAAAGGTGGAAAGCAGGAGAATCACTGGCCATTTGCTCTGGGATAGAGGCAGGAGAATGATGCAGTATTGGGATTGGCCAGCTCCCAGCAGTCCTCAGGGCAAGTATGTGGCATTTTCCATGGACCTGATGTGGGTGTGAGGGGAATAAAGTTGGGGTGGAATATTTTGGGACCTGTCCAATATAGCTACTGTGAAGGGTGGAGGAATGCCAATAACAAGAACCTGAAGGTCAATACCAGATTCCCAAAGACTGAGAAGATCTCAAAGGACTACCTGGAATAAAGATGCATCCTCTTAGGTCAGGGGACTGAGGAAGAAGGGCCCAGCAAGGAATCTCAGCTAGAACTCTTCTTGAGAGTGAGGGAGAGAAAGCAAGCTTCAATGCTCTTCCATGCATGAAGCTGTCAGCAAGGAGGAAGCTTTTCTGTTCCCCTTTTGCACAAAACACCTCCACGTGTATCCAACACACTGTTAGCAAGATAGGCACAGCTGGGGCAAGACAAGGGGGATTCGCTCCTTTCCTGGTGCTGGCCAATCTGGAGGGAGGGCAAAGGACCTGAGTCCAAATCAGATCTGGAGTTTTGGTTAGTATCTTAGACTGGACATTCTAATTTAAGAATTTATTCTGTATTTGTGCCTTAAAGTGATTGTGGGACTGTTGTGGGATTTTCATCCACTAGTAGAAAAGACTGCCCATCCCCTAAATAAATTTTAAAAGGAAAGAGAGAGACAAAAATAATATTGTGTTTCAATTATGCAATGAGATGTGTTTGCTCAACACACTGGTTGCATGTATTTTAAAGATTGTTAGGTACATGATAGCTAATGATTATTATTTTTCTTATGTTTTTGCATTAACTGGACCTTCCTGAACAATGTTGGGTAACAGCGGTGAGACTCACATCTCTGCCTTATTTCTGATTATAATCAAAGCTGACTTTTGCATTTCAACATTTTTTAGTGCCATATTTCTTTTCTACCTCTAAGCAATACAAGAGACAGGGGTGAAGAGTAATGACTCTCACAAAAAGTGGTAAAATGGAAGCCTCACCATCCCAAAATCCTCAAGATTGAGGAATGAATAAACATAAGGGGGAATGCAACTGTGGACTAAAGTAGACTTATTATTCTAGTAATGGAAGAACTTGTAGCATTGATATAAAGGCAGTGGTCACCAGAGATTCTGAGGGGAGGGAGAGGGAAGAATAGGTATAACATGGGGCATTTGGGGGACATGGGAATGGTTCTGCATGACATTGCAATGACAGATACATGCCACTATACATTTTGTCATAACCTAAAAAATTGTGTGGTGCAAAGTGTAAACCATAATGTAAACTATAGACCACAGTTAGTAGTACTGCTTCAGTATGTGTTCATCAATTGTAACAAATACACTAATGTAAGATGGTGTTAATGGGGAAAAGCGCAGGTTGGGGAAAGGGTGAGGTATATGGGAATCCCCTATATTTTCAATGTAACATTTATGTAATCTAAAACTTCTTTAAAAAATAATAAAAAAAGAAAAAAATACCTGTTGAATGAATTAATGAATCTAGTCTCAATTCCTACTTGCCAAAGATCCTGGCTTTTGAGAGTTCTCTGTTCACTACTTCCTAGACCCTTCATCATGGTGGTCATTTGATGGTTGTTTAATTCTCTGACTCCTCCATGGTGATGTAAGGAGGCTCAATCTTCTCATAGATTGGTTATTTATCAAACAGATTCATCTTTCTACTATCTCAGGAATATTTTTCTCATGTGACTGGACATAAACAAGGGAGTAGGGACTGTCCAAGACTCTGAATATCAATGAAGCATTGACTGATATCCAAGAGTAGAGAGACAACTCTATGAAAACAAATCCAATTTGCAATTTTCTTTAATTCAAACGATGAATACTTTCTCCTAAAGCTCCAGCTTTCCAAACCTCCCATCCAATTCCTCTTTCAAAGAGATTTTTTTAAAAAATTTCCAAGTAATGGATACAATATACATCACAGGGCCACAATCTAATTCCCAAATCCTCATTCTGGGATCAGGAACGGGGTGAAGGTAAACATTTTTATTTTATGTGAGTTCTTTTTAGTTTGTTTCACAGTGTCCTTATTGCTATATCAAAATAGTTGAGTGCAGAGAAATGTCATGTTATCCATGTGATGGTGAAGGTGCTGGAAAATATACCATTGAGTTGATTTAGGTCAAAATGAACTTTTGTCCACCAACTAGCAATGCAACTGGAAAAAGACCTCAAATAAATGGGGGAAAAGGTAAAGACAAATGAGTTTATGTGGCTAAGAGACTTCAAAGTGAGTCGGGAGGTCATCCCAGAGGTAACGCTTATGCCCATCTCAGCAGGATCTCATAGACTGCCAAAGTGTATACTGCCTCAAATAGTGGGGCTCCTGAGGGCTCTGGAGACACCCAGGTCCTATGGTCATGGCAGATATCTCCAGAGTTTGCTTTGCCAGTGAACCCTACTTTAGAGTCTGTGCATTGAGTGACAGAACTGGACTCAATTATGGCTTCCCTACACATGGCTCGTCTGTCCCTTCTATTTGAACCTATACTTGGTGTTGGAGTTTGTAGCCATATGTCCAAGAGACTTGAGTCTTTGGGCTGTCATGCCAGCTGGGCCCGGAACCTCAGTGGAGTTGCAACACCTACTCTCCAGTTCATTGGACTCACTCAGGACAACTAACAAGGAGGTGAGGATTGACAGCCACCATACCAAGGAAACAAGAGAGCCGACAACTGCAAGCAAAACAATCCCATCCATCGGCTGTATGGGATCGAAGCCTCCTCTCAATTAGAGGTGGAGTGGACATCACCATCCCAGAATCCTCAGTATTGGGGAATGAACTATGGACTAGAGTGGACTTACTAGAGTGGACTTACATTGTGATTCTAGCATTGGAAGAAATTACAACATTGGAAGAAATTACAACGTTGATGTGGACACAGTGACCATTGGAGGCTCTGGGGGCAGGGAGAGGGAAAAACAGTTATAATACGGGGGCTTTTTTGGGATTTGGAAATCGTTCTGAATGACATTGCAACGACAGATATAGGACATTTTATATCATCACATAACATGCAGAACTGTGTGGGAGAGAGTGTAGATTACAATGTGAACTATGGTCCATGCTCAGTGGCAAAGCCCCAGGATGCATTTATCAATTGCAATGAATGTGCCACATTAATGAAGGATGTTTATATGGGAGGGTGTGGGAGATATGGGGAGTGGGGCATATGGGAATCCCTATATTTTTTGTGTAATTTAAGTGTCTTTAAAAAAATAAAAAATATATTTTTTAAAAATGAGCTTTTGCCCAGATCATCAGAACACCAACTCACTCTAGTCAACTTGGAAGGCTAGAAATTGGAACATTTATAATTCTGTTGTTTGGCAGAAGTAAAAAAAAATGTGCTTTTGTCTTCCTTGCACCTCTGATAGGCAAGCTCTCCATTCAGTTGGATTTTGGAGTTCATGAGCGCTTAATCACTGGGGAAAAGGAAAAGGGCTATTGCCTGCAATGGTAACTAAGGTCTGTGAGAAACAGGAGAATACAGAGGGAGCCCAGCTTCCTCCCTTGCCCTAAACAGCCTCCCCCAGGACTCTCCAGTAGCCTGACAGGTTTCTGAATGTCAGAAGCAGGACGAACTCCACACATTTATTCTGGGAATCCCTGGGTCATGTTAGGGCCTGCAGAGCTAATGGTATGGTTCTTGTAATCATTAAGGTTCCTGATGAGCAAAGGAAGATGTAGGAAAGAGGAAGAAAACACGTAAGCTGCTAATGAATCAAAAGATTTCTGTAACACTTCACTTCTCAGTAAAGTACAGTCATTTGACTCCTTATTTACTTGTTTGGAAATGATGACTCAGCCAAGAATCCATTAGAAATGATCAGTTTAGCCATTATTCCCTTGTGTTTAGTTCAGTGTGAACAGGCTAGAAAAAGTAAGGCACTGTTGGGTGGGAAGAGGCATAGCAAGAAGGAGTGAAAGCAAGAACTCACAGGAGTGGGTAGTTCTCAGAAAAGCACCCAGGATAGACACCTGGCATATATTAAGTGGTTTGTTTTTTTACATTGATTCACAGGTTGCTACATTTTCAGAAACTTTTATGTGCCATATAAGTAAAAGGGTTCACAGAAACACCCCTGGAAACTTAAGGACATTTTGAGAAGGGAGTCTTCCTTGTTTTAGTACTGCAT
Organism: Cabassous unicinctus; assembly: GCA_029593785.1. Lineage (NCBI taxonomy): Eukaryota > Metazoa > Chordata > Mammalia > Cingulata > Chlamyphoridae > Cabassous > Cabassous unicinctus. Next base: position 21,212 of record JAQZBX010007452.1, read on the forward strand.
TATAGTTGGGATGATGTGAGAATTTTTGCTCATGTGAACTCTAAAGATTGCTAATTAGAAAAAAGCGAATTGTATCATAAATTTGTCAATTAGAGTCATGAACCCAAATATAAGGAGGACTTTGTGCCTTGGGGTTCCCAAGGACAAGAGAATGAAGGAAAAGGGCAGACAAAACCAGGACATTTGCTTATATTGATATACTATTTATTTTCATTTATGCACGTTTATAAAGTTATCCATCACACTCAGCATTAAACCTATCCCATGATGCCAACATCCAGTACATCTCCTGGGCCCAGTTCCACTGAGTTTCTCTGTCTTGGATCCTCCAGAGACTATAGCCACTGGAGGGGTCATGATTCCACATTCCCAGGAGTCAGGCTTACTCTGGGAACTAACCCCAGGCTTGGTCTAGCTCAGGAATCAGGATCTGTCCCTCTGCAGGAAAGTGATCCATAGAATCTTCCTTCCTGGGTTATACCCAAAAGGAAAATATGAATAAGCACATGCACAGATAAACCTGCTGTCTCAGTTTGCCACAGGGCTGCTGATGCAAAATACCAGAAATGGGTTGGCTTTTATTTTATAATGGGAATTTTATTTAGGGTAAAATCTTACAGTTCTGAGTCCATGAAATGTTCAAATCAAGGCACCAGCAGAGACACTTTCTCACCAAAGTCAGCTACTGGTGATCCTGGTGTGGATGATCAGGCATATGGCAAGGCTCGTCTCCTCAGGCTTGAGCTTCTCCATGGGCCCAGCCTCTCGGGGCCTCTTTCTGTGCCTTTGTGCTCTGCTGATTACAGACTCCAGGAGCTCTCTCAGCCTCTAGGAACTCTGTTTCCCTGCAGTCTTCTCTTTTGCATGACAGAATCAAAATGGTGGCTTCCTTTTTCTGCGTTTCTCTCTCTGTCTCCATTTATATAAACCTCCGGGGTAAGAGGGTGGAGAACCAACCCAAGTCACGGCTCACTGGTGTAGTCCAATCAAAAGGGCACCCCACCCACAGAAATGGATTAGTTCAAGAACATAATCTCTTTTGGGGATTCACCAAATTCAATTGTTACACCTACAAACAAAATTAAAAGGACAATGGATGGGAAGCCAAGAAATGCATACTAGTTGTGTTACTTAAGATCCTTTGATTGCAATGGACAGTCTCGTTCAATCAGGAAATTACCTTGGAGCCAAGGCAGTTATCAGGGTGAGTCTTTTGCCCCTTCCATAGCTGGAATGCCTTGTCTCTCATGGTGAGGGATGTCCATCTGGCAGCAAGACTGGAATGGAGTAGAGATGCAGGGAGAAGCAGGTATGGTATTCTCTGTGCAGTGTTTCTAAACTAGAGGAGCGTGTCAGAAACACCTGTGAAAATTTATTAACATAGAGGTGCTCAGACCCCTTCCCAGCCTTCCTAAATCATAGTCATATCAAATTTCTTGATGATGCATCTTCCATTAGAAATAATCTATCTTTGGACAGAAAAAATTTATCAGGGACTGGAGAGAGGCCCAATTAAAGGTAAATTTGTACCTTTAATTCAAGAACATTTGCTGCAGTTGTTTGACTATAGGGATAAAAAAGGGGAGGAGAAAAAGGTGCGGGTAGGTCATGCATTAATAACTCCAAAGCAAGGGAGAAATACATTGATAAGAAGGACGCGAATAGAAGAATTGAAGATAACAGATGAAATTCAATAAATTATGTATAGGATTCAGTTCTAGTTTGGCCTTTTATTATGTACACCTAGATTCCTACTTTATGGGCAGCTCTCATCCGTGAATAATACAGGATTGCTGAGCATTCGTGATGTGAATGTTGTAGACAGTAAGCCAATATTATGGGATGTGGATTGTGTTATAGTTTCAGGGATAGCTTGATATCTCAATTTATCAGTGAAGAAGGTTATAAGATTTTTACAAACTTATATAAACCCTTAGAAGTTGAACAGCCTATGCTCCCAAGGTCATTCCAGTGAAATGATGAATAAGAAGAGCTGATACTTTTATTAATGTCTAGATTTCCTTTTATGCTAGAGAGGGCATAATTACTATCTCAAATTAGCAATTTAGATAAACAAATATGAAGCACTTCAAACACTCTTAACTACAATAAGCAAAAGAGAGAAAGAGGGGTGGGTGGAAAAGGGAGAGAGGAAGAACAGGGAGAGGGAGAGGGGAGAGAGGGAGGGAAGAGGAGAGGGATCACATTCAAATATATAATTCAGTGCTGTTAATTATGTTCACACTGTTGTGCTACCATCACCACCAATCATTATCAAAAATTTTCCATCATCCCAAATAGAAAGTCTGTAAATTTTAAGCCTTAACTCCCAATTCCCTACACCTACTCCATTCCCTGGTAACCTATATTCTAGATTCTGACTCTATGAGTTTGCTTATTCTAATATTTCATATCAATGAAATCAAATAATATTTGTCCTCTTGTGTCTGGCTTATTTCACTCAACATGATGTCTTCAAGCTTCATCCATGTTGTCACATGTATCAGAACTTCATTCCTTTTTAGGGCTGAATAATATTCCATTGTATGTATATACCATATTTTATTTATCCATTTATCAGTTGATGGATATTTGGGTCGTTTCCATCTTTTGGCAATTATGAATAATGCTGCAATGAACATCGGTGTGCAAATATCTGTTTAAGGTGCTGCTTTCAATTCTCTTTGGTATATACCTAGTAGTGGAATTGCCAGGTTGTATGGTAGTTCTATACTTTAACTCTCTGAGGAACTGCCAAAATGTCTTCTGCAATGTCTGCACCGTTTTACATTCCCACCAGCAATAAATGAATGCTCTTGTTTCTCCACATCCTCTCCAACATTTGAAATTTTCCTTTTTAAAAAAAAGAATTACTATTCTAATGGATATGAAATGGCATCTCATTGTGGTTTTGATTTGCATTTCCCTAAGACCGTTTATGTTGAACATCTTTTCGTGTGCTTTTTGACCACTTGTATAATCTTCTTTGAGCAAATGTCTATTCAAGTCTTTTGCCCATTTTTATAATTGTTTGCCTTTGTTGTTGAATTGTAGGATTTCATCATATAGACTCGATATTAAACCCTAATAACACAGTACTTTTTTCTGTCATTTTGCTAGTCTATGTCAGTCACACCTTTTTTGATCCTAAGTTTTTCTGTTAATGCCTACTTTCAGATTTCTTTCTTTCTTTTTTTTGTATTTTCCATGTATTTTTCCATGTATATATTTTTCATGTATTTTCCTTCTGGTTACCATGGGGTTAAAACTTAACACCCTAAGTCTATAGCAATCATATTTGATTAGACGACAACTCTTCTTCAATGACATGCACATACACTGTTCCTATACCATTCGTTCCCCCACGTTGTTTTGCATTTGTTACAAATATTGTCTTTGTATATTGTATGTCTAAAACCATAGATTTTCATATCAGCACCTGCAAGAAGTAAAGTGTGGAGTTACATACCCAAAAAATACAATAGTACTGGCATTCATAATTATCCATAAGGTTACTTTTTCTGGAGGTTTTTATTTCTTTAAGCTGCTGTGATCCTCTGTCCAGGGTCTTTTCCTTTCAAACTCAAGAACCCCCTTTAACTAGATCTAGTGGGAATGAACTCCCTTAGCTCTTCTTTATCTAGGAATGTCTTAATCTCTCCTTCATTTTTGAAAGAAAGTCTTGCTAGATATAAAATTCTTGTTTGACAATTGTTTTTTTTTTCAGCATTTTAAATATTTTGTGCCATTGCCTTCTTGCCTCCATGGATTCTCATCAAAAAGTAACACTTATTGGGATTCCCTTATACATATATTGTTGCTCTTCTCTTGCAGCTTTCAGAGTCTCTCCTTGTCCTTGGACAATTTGATTATCCTTTCAAATGTGTCTGGTCATGGTCTTGAGTTTTTCCTGTTTGGGGTAATTGGACTTCATGAGTGTGCATATTCATGTCTTTTGTTAAATTTGGAAGGTTTTCTGCCATTAGCTCTTTGAATATTCCTTCTGCCACTTTCTCATTTTATTCTCCTTCTGGGACTTCCATAACGCGTATACTGGTGTGCTTGATGGTGTCCCACAGGTCTCTTAGGCTCTGTTCGTTCTTTCTTTTTTCTCTCTGCTCCTCAGCCTGAATCATTTCAGGTGCCTTGGTTTAGAGATCTCTGATTCTTTCTTCTGCCACCTCCAATCTGCTGATGAAACCATCTAGGAAAATTTTCATTTCTATTATTGTTTTCTTTGACTCCAGTATTTGTTTCCTATTGAGAATCTCAAGATTTCCATATTGTTCATTCATTAGTTTCTTCATATTCTTTAGCTCTTTCTTATTGTTTTCCTTTAAATCCTTGAGCATATCGAGGATCATTTTTTTTCAAGTCTCTGGTGAGTCCAGAGGCTGGTCTTCTTCACTGAGAGTTTCTGGATTTTTCTCTTGTTCCTTTGGATGGGCCATCACTTCCTGTTCCTTTGTCTTGTACATTTTTGTTGCACACTGTACATTTTAATACTTTAAAGTGTTAATTCTGGCACTTAGTCCCTAAGCTGTCTATACCTTCAGCCAGTCATATGACATATGACTTCATATGACATATGACATATGACTTCAGCCAGTCATATGACAGAGATTTTCATGAATGTCAGGAGCTGATCAAATCAAACAAAGCAAAGCACAAAAGCACCTTTCACTGTCTTTGCAAATTGACTTTGCTTTGGCTGGCAGTCTCCTTCAGAGTTTAGCCCTTCTATCAAGATCAGCCTGAGGAAAATGTGAAGTACAGGGTCCTCTTCGATTTACCTGAGCCTGGGTGGAGCTAGGGAGCCTGTTTCTTTTCCTGGGTTTGTGCTTGCTAGAGAGCTTAGGAATTCTGCCCTTTACAGTTTGCGGGAATTTAAGTGAAAGTCCCCTCTACTCCCTATGAAATAGACTTTCACATCCTCCTGTGTGCTCTCTTGAGTGACTTTATATAGGTAGTTCTTTGCCCCAGGTGCTTCAGCTTAATACTTCTTACAATGTCCCAGTACTCTGCAAACCACTTCTCTGACCTCAGGACAAATTCTGAGAAGAAAGCCTGAGAATAGTAGCTCAGTCTCAGACTTCCATTTGAGTGCTTGGCACTGATATACATGCACCCCACTATGCACATAGGGGCCGCTCTTCTCCCTCTGGAACAGGGCCAGGGACCCACAATGGGAACAATAGCTGACTCCATTCAGCATTGTGGAGGCAGTGAGAGTGGAGGCAGCAAGGGTGCCAGAACCTTCTTCTATGTATTTGAAGGTATGTTTTTGTGATTCATACTTGCCCAGTTAATTCAGCCCTTTCACTGCTTTCCATAGTTTTGAGGAAGGTTACTGTCTAAGATTTCTCTGCCGTCTTTGCCTGAGGAAGGTTGGATCCATGGCCACTCTCAGAGCCACCCCCAGAGGTTGGGGGACCAGGTCTTTATGTCCCACTGTGGCACCCCCAAGCTACATCAGCAGCTTGAGCTCCAGTCTGCACCGATGCCCTCCATGAAGCAGAGGGTAGAGGGGTGGTGGCTGCTGCAGAGAGGGTGGGATTCACTGGTATTTATGATAGTTTGCCAACCTCTTTCTTCCACCTTCCACTACTCCCTGGATGCTGCACAGTGTTCCCCTAGACTCTGGAGTTTCAAAATAGGTGATTCAGACATTCCCTGGCAGTTCAATAGTTTTGGTGGTGGGACTGATTCTTGGAGCTTCTTACTCCATCATCTTCCCATCATTCTCCCTCCTACACTTTTAAAAATTATCTTCATATTTTTGTCTTTATCATTTAGACTTTGATGCATCAGGGGTTCACTTCTGCATGAGTTATTGGTAGGTGTACTAGTCAGGATAAGATAATCTATGCTATGGTGTCTTAGTTAGCCAGACTGTGATGGCAGATACCACACAATGGGTTAGCTTCAATAACAAGAATTTATTGACTCGTGGTTTTGAGGCTAGAAGAAGTCCCAAACCAAGGCATTAGCAAGACCAAGTTTTCTCCCCAAAGACTAGCATTCTGGTGTTGCCTTGCCTCAATCTTTGGGATTTTCTGCCTCCTGTCACATGGCAATCTCTCTCTCTCTCCTTGTCTGCGCTTCCGATTCCCACACCCATAGGTAAACAGATTATGATTAAGGACATGTCTGTAATGGGGTACATAAAGCAATTTCCACATATGGTAGCAAGTAAATCCTGAAATTTCAATGACTTACCACATCAAAGGTTTATTTCTCTCCCACACAAAGTCCAATACACATGAGTAGAACTTCTCTTCCATCCAGTGTTTCAAGGATCTAGGCTCCTTCCATTTTATGAACCTGTCATGTCGACACTCAGCTTTCAAGGTTATTGTGGCAGGGGAAAAGAGAGATGGAGGAGGAACACCGACTCTTTTTCTTTTTTATACTACTAACATATATGCAACATAAAATTTCCCATTTTAACCACTTTCAAGTATACAATTCAGTGGTGTTAATTACATTCACAATATTGTGCTACCGTTACTACCATCCATTACCAAAATTTTTCCAGCACCCCAAACAGAAATTTCACCAATTCACCCATTCCCCACCCCCACCCTAGCCCCTGGTAACTTGTATTCTAATTTCTGATTCTACAAATTTATATATTTTAATTATTTCACATAAATGAAACCATACAATATTTGTCCTCTTGTGTCTGGCTTATATCACTCAACATGATATCTTCAAGTTTCATCCATGTTGTTACATATATCAGATCCTCATTCCTTTTCATGGCTGGATAATATTCCATTGTGTGTATATACCACATTTTGTATATCCATTCATCCATTGATGGACACTTGTGTTGCTTCCACCTTTTGACAATTGTGAATTATGCTGCTATGAATCCGTGTGCAAATACTGTATGAGTTCCTACTTTCAATTCTTTGGGATATATACCTAGAAGTGGGATTATAGGATAGTATGGTAGTTCTATAGTAACTTAACTTTCCAACAAATCACCAAACTGTTTTCCATATTGGTTGCACCATTTTACATTCCCACTAAAAATGTAAAACATTTTTATTTCTCCTCATCCTGGACAACACTTGTTATTTTTCTTATCCTGGACAGCATTTGTTATTTTTCTTTATGAAAAAATAATAGCTATCCTAGTGGATGTGAAGTGGTATCTCATTGTGGATTTGGTTTGCATTTCCCTGATAGCTAGTGTTTTAGTTTGCCAAAGGGCTGCCAATGCAACCTACCAGAAATGGGTTGGCTAATATAAAGGGGATTTATTTGGGGTAAAAGATTGTAATTCCAAACTTAGGCACCATAAGAGGTGCTTTCTCACCAAAGTCAGCTACTGTTGATTCTGTTGTCCAGGCACGTGGCAAAGCAAGATGGCCACTGATCTCTGCTGAGATATCTGCCTTCCCCTCTGGGCTCACCATCTCTTGAACTGCTCCATGGGCCCAGCCTCTTGGGTACTTTTTGCTTGGCAACCTCTAGTCCTCTCTCACATGGCAGGATCAAATATGGCAGCTTCCTTTTCCTGTGTCTGTCTATCTCTCTGTGTGTGTCTCTGTTTCTATCAGACCCATCAAGAGGGTAGAGACTCAACTTGAATCACACCCCACTGACATAGTCCAATCAAAAGCCCTAAAGCGATCTTATCAAGTAATCTAATCAAAGAAACTTCAACCAAATTTAATGCAACCAAAGGGTATCACACCCACAGGAATAGATTAGCTTAAAAACATATTTGTTCCCATTTTTGGGATTCATAAAATGCCACAGCTAGTGGCATTTTGAGATTTCATGTGCTTATTGACCATTTGTATATTTTCTTTGGAGAAATGTCTATTCAAATCCTTTGCTTGTTTGTTTTTAATACTTGAGTTGTTTGCCTTTTTATTGTTGAGTTGTAGAGTTCTTTATAAATTCTGAACATTAAGCTTTTACCAGATATATGGTTTCCAAATATTTTCTCCCATTCTGTAGTCTGCCTTTTCAATTTCTTATTGTCCATTAATGCACAAAAGTTTTTTAATTTTGATGAAGTCCAGCATAATTCTTAATTGTCCCAGCTCAAAAGTGACACACATAAAGTACCTTTGATCAGAATTAGCCACAAGGCTCCAATCTGATTGCATGGGAGGCTGGAAAATGCAGGGAGTATTTGGTGAACACTAATGGTGTCTGCCATCATAGGGATATAGTTTTATTTTCCTTTCTATAGTGTCTCAGTTTTCCCAGCACAATTTATGAAACAATCTGTTCTTTTCCCCTTGACTTTCAGTGCCATTTTAGAGTATATAAGTTTCCCCTATAAACATGGGTCTGAGTCTGAAGTTTCTATTCTGTTCCTCTGTGGCTTCATTTACTGAAGGTCCTAATCATCTTTTCGCCGCTTCCATTGTTGTTGTTTTTAATTTGGAAATTATGAATTTTAATGCTCAGGTAGTCTTTCCTGGTCTCAGATTGTTCTGTCTTCAAAAAACCTGCTCCATCTTCATAAGTTCAATGAATCTTTAATCTTGTTGACAAATTAAATAAAATGTTTCCTCTATTTCTTGTAGTAACTCTGCTTCATACGGGCTGACTGAGTTGTGTTGTGAATGTGGTGGGACAGCCCTTCACCCTGCCCACCACAGGCTGGGAGAACAACAGAGTACGGGAAAGGAAGAGAAGGAAGGTATGGTTGGGGCCCTGGATTCAAGCAGGGAAGTGGCCTGGATACTAAAAGGCAGAAGGAAGGTTCTGGGTGGGAAAGGAATATAATTTGTGAAGGAACAGGAGAAAGAACAAGAGGAGATAGCATAAAGAGAACAGAAAGGAATAAATAACACAAACTCTGACTTTATGCTGGTCTAACTCTGGTCCGGCATAACAACTCTCTGTATTCCCACCAGGAACAGCACTACTCTTTGTGTTCTGCTTATCCCACCTGGAAATAGATCAGATATTTTTTAAAAGCTCATTTTCTAACCAGTCTCTCAGTGAGCAATGCCTGGGTTGACCAAAAAGTGTTATTGTTTAGAGTATGAGAGTCTAGACAGATAAAGGCAATGCAGTTGGGTCTCCGATTCCTCTGTCTGCTTCTCTGTTGGGCTGGGTTTCCTGCTTGCAGTGGGGATGCCAGGAAAGAGGGTCCCAAGGCTCTGACCCTGGCTGACTTCCCCTCTTACCAGGGCAGGAGAGATGGGGTGTGCTTCTAGCGGCAGGGCTCAGAGGTGTGGAGGACACCCGTGCCTAAAGGAGGCAGCAAAGGCCTGGAGGCGGAACAGCAGAGTCTCCCAGGTTCCCAAAGGCAGAATAAGTTCTCTCTTGCACTCTGCCCCTCTACCCTCCCTTCTGTAATTCTTCTATGAAACCATGAGTGTTCCCATAGCAACCTCAGCTGCCTTTCTATGACATTTTGAGAAGAACCCAGAAAAGGGAGGGAGGCCACACCTGGAAAGTCCCCAGCACTGCTATCTTGGATTCTTACCCAGTTCAAGGTCCATTATTACAGGCCTGGCTTTTCCTGTCCTCGATGCATAAGAGGTCCCACAGGAGGGCTTCCAGTGCCCTTCAGTTCCCAGGTAGCCTGCAAGTTGGTGTCCTCCTCCCTGAGGCCTCATGGTAGCCCAGAGCTGCAGACTTCAGTGTCTGGGACACTAGCAGCTGTCTTTCTGTTCCCAGCAGTGTACATAACAGTGCCAGTGCCAGCGATGCTTGGGCCTGGGGAGAAAGGAGGAATCCTGTGGGTCTTCTTCAGGTGTTGGTCTCAGGTACCAGTCTCCAAATTAACCCAACTAGGAATAGTACCAGGAATATTTCCTGGGATAGTTCTTGCCAAATTTCATTAAAGGAAGAAGTGTGCATTACCCACTGGTCCTGAGGATCATTGTTGCCCATGGACCAAGATACCTAATGTGATTAATTCATCCCAGCATAAGAGCCAGAGGAGGAGTAGCAGGTTATGGCAGGTTGAGGGTTCACCTGCTCTCAGACCTGTCTGACAGCCAACCAGGTACTGAGTAAACCTCCAAAAGCCTTAAGCTGTGAACCAGTGGCTATACCAGAAATTTTAAAAAAATAGCTTCATGACAATAATGATTGGAATGATATTAATGACAACACGGGTGAAGCTTGAAGGCATGATGTTGTGTAAAATAAACCAGACACAAAAGGACAAATATTGTATGATCTCACTGATATGAAATCATTAGAATAAGCAAACTCATAGAGTCAGAAATCTAGAATGTAGGTTACCAGGGGGCAGGGTAGGGGTAGGGAATAGGGAGTTAAGACTGAAAATGAACAGTTTCTTTTTGGAATGATGGAAAAGATTTGGTAATGGAATGTAGCAATGGTTACACAACATTGTGAATATAATTAACAGCACTGAATTATATATTTGAATATGGTTACAAGGGGCAAATTTTAGGTTGTATTTATGGTACTAGAAAAAGAATTAAAAAACAAACAAACTGTGGAACTGCTCAACACAAACAGTGAACCCTAAGTTGAACCATGGACTACAGTTAATTGATGAAAATGTGCTTTCATCAATTGTAACAAATGTACCATACCAGTGCAAGGTGATATATGGGAAACCTGTATTTTATGCATGATTTTTCTGTAAGCCCACAACTTCTCTAATTAAAAAAAAAAAAAGAATGCTAACCTTACACAGACTTTTCCAGGAAATAAAGAGGGAACACTTCAATTTATTTCATGACGCCTGCATAACTTTCAAAATCTGACAAGGGCATTACAAAACTAAGTTACAGGCTAATCTCTCATGAACATAGTTGTGAATACCCTAAACAAATATCAAGAAACCAAAGCCAGCAATATATAAAAAAGACAATACGTTACAAGCAAATTGGGTTTAACATTAAAAAACTAACCAGTATAACCTAATATAAAACATAATATAGAGGATAAACATTATATTATCTCAACAGATGTAGAAAAAGAACAAACATCATATCAACAGATGCAGATAAAGGATACCTTCTAATCAGACACATTATATTTCTGCAGCAAAACATATGAGGATTCTCATTGAGTAGGACAGAGACTATAAATAGCATTGCATCTGTTCATGTCCAATTTTGCTGCCAAATGAAGAAAAAGACTTTCTTTGTAAGATTTCAGAATAGTGGATAAAGGATTATAGGCTTGTATCAAACTAATTTTAAAAAAGCAGCTTGGAAATTCATAGAAATACCCAGTTTAAAAAACTAAATCCACAATGCTAAATTCTTGATTTGCAATGAAAAACAATGTTCATTGATAGTTTGCAAGAGACAAATCTATATGGGAAGTTAGTTATAATTGAAAGGTTGTTTGCTGACCCTGGAATCACACTTTAATGGCTTGTGTTGTTAAAGGTGATAACCAGATATTGACAGATAGTGACAGTAAGCACATGCCCCACAAGCCAGATACTCGTGGTCCTGGCCAAGGGTACCTGCTCCCAGAGACATGCTGCCCACACATGCATATTCTGAATAGGAAACACCCTCATCTCAAAATTAGCTCAGGTGAGAAGTCAGGAACATAAATGAAGCAATGGGAAGGTCTGTGCGCAGGGCTGACATTTTAAAATGCCAGTCTGACCATGCCTCTTCACTACTTAAAGCCTTGCAGTGGCTTCAAGGCCTTCTTTCAATGCCCTGATGGGGCCACATTTTGTCCCACGTCAGGGTCTTTGCACATGCTGCCCCTTCTGCCGCCATTACTCTTCCCCTTCTATCCGCTCTTCCACTAGTTAACTCACACTTTTCACTGAGAAGAGCAATTTTCTCAGAAAAGGCTTTGACTTACCAGCCTAAATCAAGTTCCTCCTTATATTAGTTTCCTGTGGCTTTTGTAACAAATGACCACAAACCAGGTGGCTTAAAACAACAGAAATTTATTGCTGCGCAGTTCTGGAGGCCAGCAGTCCAAAATCGAGGTATTGGCAGGACCCCACTCCCTCCCGTGGCTCTAGGGGAGAGTCTGTCCCCTTGCTTCTTCCGCTCTCTGGTGGCTGCCAGCAGTCCTCGGCTGCATTCCCCCATCTCTGCCTCATCTTGTGTGGGTCACTCTCCCTTCCCCCTCTCATAAGGACACTTACGATAGCATTTAGGGCCCACCCGGACAATCAGGGATAGATGCTTAAAATTAAATCCACAAAGACCCTTCTTCCAAATACAGTAATGGTCACAGGTTCTGGGGATCAGGTCATGGGCGTAACTTTAGAAAACATTACCAGCTGATCACATTCCTTCACAGGCTTTTGTAGTGCCATGCTTTCTCTCCATGATAGTGTTTACTGTTTTCAATGGTAGAGCAAGGAAAATTCTGTTCTGTTTAACTCAAGTCTCCATAAGATTAAAAAAAGAATAGAAGAGCAGTCAGCAGTACATTTTTATTTTATAATTCTATGTGAATTACTAGATGCTTTTTAGTTCAAATACTGGTATACCTTTCTTGTTTATTCATGGTATTTTGCTAAATAATTTCCCCTTAAATCCATTTTATTTATTTTTCAGCTTTGCTTTTCTTTTCTCCTGTCTTAATTGATATATTCTAGGCCAATTGATTCTTTTTTAATCAATCTTTGTATCTTTTATGTTTTAGTTTATTCAAGTAAAGCCTCTGTCTTTAAATGAATATAATTTAATAATTTACTTAAATTGTGTTTATTTACCTTGGTAAATATGTCATTTATTTACCTTGGTAAATATAAGTCATTATATGTAAGTCTTAATATTTGAGCTTAATATTTGAGTTTCTTTGTTATTCTTTTTAAATGTCTTTTATTATCTGAACTATATTTTTTCCCTTTAGTCTTTAAAAGCATTTGAAAAAACCCTTAAAATATTTTATAATCATTGTGAATTAATAGCAATTTGGGGCATCCCTTTTTAGAAAGCAAGTAATATTGCTTCTTTGCTCTACTTTGCTTGTCATTTCCCTTAACTTTTCCCATTCGTAATTTAAGAGCCTGAGTCTCCACCTCCCTATTTTCTCTCTTTTAGGTTCCTGTATTTGCCTTTAAGCTTCACTGCTTTCACAACTTAAAGCAAAATAAGTTACTTTTCAGAATGTATTTGGAAGTTATTACATATTATTTTCAATAAAATAACTATACTTAAGTATTTTATCTAATTACAGCTTCTGTACCTTATTGTGCGCCTTTGGCACCTTTGGTAATGGGTCTTGGCTGACCAGTATTCTGAGTTTAAGTGGTATTAAAAAGCTCTTCCTTTTTCCTTCCCACAAAAATAAAAATTGGATGTGGCATGTCACTTTTAAATCACAATTTCGACTCAGTCTTCAGGAGACGATACCACCCCATTGTCTTCTGATCTTGCTGCTGAGAGGTGAGAAATCCAGAGCTGAACCCTGACAGTTTGTGCCTTTGAACATGACCTCTAGTTTCCTGCCTGGAAACTTGTCGATTTATTTTCCCTTAGTTTAAAACATTTAAGAGGCTATGTCTGGGGTTTCTTTGAATATTAACTTTGCCAAAGACTCTGTTGGTATGATTTCCAGTCTGCTTTTATTTTTTATTTTTCCAAATCTGGAATTTTTTTTCCTTTAAAAAAAAAAAAATCCAAGTTCTCCTCCTTTTGTTCCTATATTTATTCTTTTTAAAAACTTCTATTTGAGAGTTGGATCTTTTTGTTGTATTTCCATGGTGACAAAATTTCCTGGATTATTTTCATATCTTTCCTTATTCCTTTTATTACTCTGAAATGGTCTAGAAATGGTGAACCTCATCAGAATTACAATAGATAATTATGAAGCTTTATTTTAAAGATCTTTTTTGATATTTGGTTGGTAAAACCAGGGATCCAATGGGGTTAGAAAGTCACTATCCTGTATTCCTAGACTTATAGTTACCTCCCCTCTAATGAAGCAGGTGGGTGCCTACAGCCCAATGCAGACTAGGAGAGGAGAGGGTGAGGTACAGGGCAAGGATGAGCAAGAAGTTTCTTGAATACAAAGAGATCAAATCAAAGGCAACAGTACCATTTTAGCCCAATGTAAGGGATGATCAGGCCACAGCTTACAAGCACTACAAGAAGAGTACTCTCAAAGCAATAAACTCTCCCTTGTCTAGCCTTATATTCTGCTCCCTAATATGGCAACCTCAAGATCCTTTTCTAAACATATTCTCCCAGTTCCTTCCAGTACATATTAGCCAAGTTCTGCAGCTCTTTTGATGAATAATTCTTTTTATCTACAACCAGGACAGTATTTGCTCAGTCAAGCTAGTCAATAACTAGGGTCAAGCTTGACCCTAGTTATTGGTCTAGAGGGAATGAGAGCTGATGGGAGCAAATCTTGATAAGGGCAAACATTCCCTTGTGAATCATTCACTTCATGTGAAGTCTTCCAACAAGGCTTCCAGACAAGGGGAATCTGGCAGTTCAAGGTTCTCAATAACATTTACCCAGGTTAGTAGGGTTCTGACTTTTGGGGCCATGAAATCAGCCTTCTTTGTTACTATGCCACTCTCTAGTCAGGTCCTGGGCTCCATCTTCAGCACAGCCTGTCTCCTGGTTGTAGGAGGTGACTTCTCTTTAAACACTGAAATAGAGACCTTCTGGCTTTTGCACCCTGCCTTTAGTTGGCTGAACGTGACCTTGACATTCCTTCATTCATTCCTTTGATGGCACATTACAATAACCAACCGACTCCACAACCCTTATAATTATCATTGCCTCACATCTCTTAAATGCTAGTGCAAACAGGCAGCACTTCTCCCTCATGCCCACGCTTTGTGCTCTTACCTCTTTCCTCAGGGCTTCCTTAGTGATACTTCTGTGGGATCTCACTCAGCATGCACAAAGAAGGAATTATCACCCTGTGGGACAGACATTTGACAAACTGGAGATGGAAGCTAGTATATAAATTCTCTCCCCCTTCTCCCTTCCAACAGATGGTCCTAAGACTCACTTATATAGTTTCTTTAAGGCACAGTCCAATGGAATCAAGCAGTCTGTCATAATTAGCCATAGCCAGCTCATCATTGCACTTTCATATTTGTTCTCCCTCTTTTCTAGCTTCGCTCTCCTTTTGTCTTATGCTTGCTCCCTGGGATTGTACTTATAAATAATAGCACATAGCCCTGTTTTCTGCTCTGCCTTCTGAGAACCTAGACTAAGTCATTTGGCTTTCTGAACCTCAGTTTTCTTATCTTTCAAATAGAAATGATGATCTTCATCCAGTAGATTATTCAGAGGGTTGAATGAGATAATGTTTATAAAGTCATCAGATGAAATTTTTGGTGCTGCCTGATAAATTAATTACTCTCTAGTAGGCTGCCAAGAGACAGCAAAATGTTTTGTGTAGGGAAAGAGAATCTCAGTAAAGTATTACCTAGACCATGAGGAAGACTTGGCTACTAAGGTAGGCAGAGCAATACTAGAATTCTTGGGGAGATGACCAGCCAAGAACAGGCAGAAAGGGGTTCCCTGTATGTGGGGAGGGAGTGGGACTGAGAATAGGGAATAGTTCAAAAGCACTGTCTGTGCTCAAGGGATCATCTTGGGGCTAAGTACTTAATATAATGTATTTAACTCCTGCTTTCCAAACTGGGTTCAGTTATGAATGAGGCATTACAGACTCATGTTTCTTTAAAATAAGAAAAACCCAAGCTTATTTAAAGAAATACTGATTTATCCAAAGCTCCCTGTCTCTTGGGAGACAGTGATGGTAGAGAGAGGAGATTTGGAGAGGCTACATGGGCTCAGGTATAGAATAAATTTCCTCTGATTCCATGTCTTTGCAAGCATCTATGCCTTTTTTGGTTGTAGCCAGACTAGATTAAAAGGCTGAATTTTATTTCCCAACCATTGAGTTTATTTACAGCTCTAGTTTTGTGCTTTGTTGGATACATATACCTTAGTATTGAGGATTTCATTTCCCCGATCACTCATTTGCCCCTGATGTTCTGGGCATTTGTCAGAAGGGCGGGTCTAGGTTGAAGCTTCCTCCTTTCCTCACACAATTTATCTTCCTCCCTACTCTTACTGCCTCCCTAGAGTCAGTCTGAGCTTGTGGGATAGCGGATGCAGGTCTAGGATTATGGTGAAACCTCTAGAAGGGAGCAGCTGGGCCCATGGGAGCCCTGGACATTGCATGCTGTCTGCCACTGCTGATGTTGATGGTATTTGCCCATTTGCTCCAAAAATGAACAAAAAAGGAAAGGGGAGAGAGCTGAGATCCTCCCGATATGATGGAACTGGGCCAGGAAAGCAAACCAAGAGATGCTAAGGTGACGCTGCAAGAGTCTGTCTCCTACTCCTCCCCCCTCACTCCTGTTCTACCATTACTCACCTTGGCCTGTGGGAAGAAAAGAAAAGAAAATGACCTGTCCCTTTCCTACCAACACTAATCAAGTGCATCCTGCCAGTGAGTGAATGTTCCTTCTTTCATCCCTGGCGTAGCCTTAGGTTTGGGGGAAAGCAAAGAAGGAAAGTGATAGGGAGAAAGCACAGAAGAGAAGAAAGTGGTGGAGTGGTTCAGGAGCCATTTGCACCCTACAAAGAGAGAGAGTAAATAGATTTCATAAACAAACAAACAAACAAACAAACAAATGAACAAATCCAGGCACTTCTCCCCTCCTTTACTTTCCATCCCTTCTTAAGAGCACAGAGTTCTCTTCTTTCTTCACTTCAGCTCAAATGTGTGTATAATCAATGCTGGTGGGCTCCTCTAGCACCATCCTCTCTGAGGGAAGGAAGGGATGGGGAGTCAGGGGAGATAAGCTTCTTTTCTGGACCCTCTACCTCCTAAAGCATTCTCCTATCTAGCTTCATCAGCCAGCTGTGAAGAGGAAAAGCTGTCCCAGCCACAGCATGAATCCCTCTGTTTAAAAAGTAAGAAATGTTATGTGGCCTTCTCTTTCAGGAAACACCCCTTTACATTTTCTCTTTTCCCTTTCCATATCCTGTTTGCTGATTCGTCAAAGCATCAGAACTGATCTGAGTTTTCCATATAGAAACCAGACGGGTTCTTCCCTCTCAAGTTCAGAAGCAGGGACTCTGCATCATGAAAGTGGGTACATCATCTTTTCCCAGGAAGACACAAGGAGTTACGTGGTGAGAGAGATCTTGTAAGTTCCATGAGAGAAGGTGCTGTGCCACTGGGTCACTGCCTATACCCAGTGCCCAGCACTGACACGTATCAAGATCTCAATTAGTTATTGTTGTTAAAGGAAGAGCTCCAAGGCCCATGAAAAAAAGAAGCTTTCTGGGGAGGAGCAAAGGAGTGGGCTCTGTTAGTTGTAGTAACTGAGGATAATTTCCTCAAAGACAGATTAGAACAAGATACATATTCTGTGTGCTGGTGGCAGGATGGCTGGGCATATAGAAATTTAGAGGTGTGTCTACTTTAGGGGTCTCCAGATGTCTTAAATGCTATCAATAAAAGTTATTTTGAGCATTTATAAAATTTTAATTGCATATTTATAGTTCTGTACTAATATATTTTGTATATGTAAGATTTAAACAAAAACATAAATTTTTAAAAGATGCAATAAAAATAAATATAAAAAGAAGTTAACAGTTTTTCCCGCATTCTAATGGATGATTTTAAGTCTCCCCTGAGTTTAATTAGTTCGTCCTAGTCTAAAAAGAAAGTTTTTAGGGCTTCAGAAGAGGAAGAAACAAAAAGAACCCAACATAAAATATATCAGAGGGCTATGGATGGTCTTCTGAAGTCTAACCCATATTCCAACTTACCGAGATAATCTCTGGCTCACCTCTACACCTAAAATGCACTTTTAAAATGACTTTAATAAAACGTTTCAGATAATAACATATTTATTCCTATTTCTGCTAGAAGATTACTTGGTTCTTTAAGGAAGTGACATGCTTGTTTTCTCTCGTGTATCGTAATCTTGTTCATAATGTAATTGTGGATAGTCAGAAAGCTTTTTTTTTTCTTTTTTAAGGAGGTACCAGGGATTGAACCCAGGGCCTCATACATGGGAAGCAGATGCTTGACCAGTTGAGCTACATCCGCTATCTAGAAAGCTTTTTATGATAGGGTGCATGGTTTAATTCTTACTGCATGACAAACCATCCTCAAACTTAGTGGTTTAAAACTGCAAATATTATTCAGCTCATAATTCTGTGTGTTGGCTGGGTTGGTTTTTCTGTCTTGGTTGGCTTGGCTGGGGTTGGATTGTCTAGAACGGCTCACAACTGGTCTGTCAAATAACTGCAGACACGTGAGTGAGCCTGCCTGAGATGAGTCAAGCCCATCCAAGACTAGCAGAACCATCCACCCAGGCTGTAGATTTTTGACAAAGAACAAATGATTGTTGTGTTAATCCACTAAGTTGGGGATGGCTTGTTACACAGCAATAGCTAACTGATACAAATCTTTTGATGGTTCAATAGTGGTCAAGAAAGTACTATCTTCAATGGAGAAGTAGTCACATTGTCTGCCTAAGGACTGAGTCAGGTCAGGCCTTCAGTTTGAAATTGTTCTTCCTAAAACAACCACAACCTTGATTTGGTAAATACCCTTACTCTGCCTAGAGATCTTTTGTCTTTCAGAGATATCACATTTTTTCCCTAATTTGTAAGTATTCTTTTATTGCTTTGTTTTTTATATATGTTTTTTAATGTACAAGAGTTTACATTTCTTCAAAAAGATTATTTATCTTTTTAAATTTATTTTATTTATTCCTGCCCCTCCACCCCACTGTCTGCTCTCTGTGTCTGTTCGTTGTGTGCTTGCCTTCTTTTTTAGGAGGCACCGGGAACCAAACCCAGGACCTCTCATGTGGGAGGGAGATGCCCAATTGCTTGAGCCACCTCTGCTCCCTGCTTGTTGTGTCTCTCATTGTGTTTCCTCATTGTGTCTCTTCATTGCATTATCTCGTTCCATCATCTTGTTGTGTCTGCTTGCCGCGTCAGCCCATCATGTCAGCTTGCTGTCTTGCTTGTCTTCTTTAGGAAGCACCAGGAACTGAACCCGGGACCTCCCGTGTGGTAGGTGGGCACCCAACTGCTTGAGCCACATTTACTTTCCTACATTCTTATGAAGTCAAATCTTTCCTGGATTCTATATTTGCATGTTTGCTGGGAAGACTTTGCCACCCTGAGATTTGATAAACATCTACTTTTAAAAAAAACTTATGGTAACATATATACAACATAAAGTTTCCCATTTTAGTCACTTTCAAGTATACAGTTCAGTGTTGTTGATTACATTCACAATGTCCTACTACCATCACTACCATCCTTCACCACAACTTTTCCATCATCCCAAGCAGAAACTGTACCAATTAAGCATTAACTCTACATTACCCACCCTCAACCCTGCCCCTGGTCACCTGTACTCTAATTTCTGACTGTGAGTTTTCATATTCTAATTATTTCTAAATATCATACAATGTTTGTCCTTCTGTGTCTGGCTTATTTCACTCAATATGATGTCTTTAAGGTTTATCCATGTTGTAGCATGTATCAGAATTCAGTCCTTTTTACAGCTGAATAATACTCCATTGTATATATATATATATAAAACACATTTTATTTATCCACTCATTTGTTGATGGACTTGGGTTGCTTCCATCTTTTGACAATTGCATATAATGCTGCTGTGAACATTGATATGCAAGTGTCTGAGTCCCTGCTTTTAATTATTTTATGTATATACCTAGGAGCAGAATTGCTGGGTCATGTGGTAATCCTATAGTTAACTTTCTGAGACACTGCAAACTGCTTTCCACACTGGCTGCACCATTTTGCATTCTCACCAGCAATGCATGAGCCTTCCATTTTCTCTACATTCTCACCAACAGTTGCTATTTTCTTCTTCTTTTAAATAATATTGTATCTATCCGGGTTGGTGTGAAGTGGTATTTCATTGTGTTTTTTTTTTTAACATGTATAATTTTTTTATTAGAAAAGTTGTGTATTTACAGGAGAATCATGAAGAAAATATAGAGTTCCCATAAACTGCTCCCCTATTATTAATAACTTGCTTTAGTGTGGTATCTTTGTTACTATTGATGAAAGAATATTATTATGATTGTGCTATTAATTATAGTCCATAGTTTACATTAGAGTTCATAGTTTGTGTTGTACATTCCTATGGTGTTTTTTTTTTTAAATTTTTTTCTAGTAACATATAAATAACCTAAAATTCCCCCCTTTTAGCACATTCGAATATATAATTCAGTGCTGTTAATTATGTTCACAATGTTCTGCTACCATCACCACCATTCATTACCAAAACTTGCTTATTCTACTATTAAGTAGAACTTGCTTATTCTACTATTCATATCCTTTGCCCATTTTTAAATTGGGTTGTTTGTCTTTTTGTTGTTGAATTGTAGGAATTCTTTATATATTCCGGATATTAAACCCTTGTCAGATGTATGATTTCCAACATTTTTCTCCCATTTAAAATTTTTTTCACTTTCTTGACAATGTCCTTTTTAATTTTGACAAAGTCCAGTTTATCTATTTTTTCTTTTGTTACTCATGCCTTTGGTGTCA